>BMAT01013952.1:29941-40407 GCA_019649035.1 Elysia marginata | reverse complement strand
ACATTCTGTCTACCTTATTATGACTAGCAACAATCATGGTATTGGTTAATCTCCTTTTTTTAATTTTTTATGTTTTATTGGCATTATAATTATGTTATTGGTATCAGTTAAATAGCGTCACTCACTATGTTTTTATTTTATTTCTAATGTTTGTTAGTTGTTATCAGTTTCCTGTGTTATTTTTTTACACTTAATTGAAAACTTAGACACGTGGATAGATGACAAAGTTATCGGTAACCTATGCCTCCTGTAAAATTGGGGGTGGGGGAGGTGGAGAGGATGATGGAGGAAAAGCATGTGTGGTCAGAAACACAAGTATTTTAAATTACTCTAAAAATAAGACAAATATTGAAGATTTTAGAACAATACTCTTAACCTCAGAAAACCCCTTCAATGCCACATCCAAACCCAAGTTTTCACACTCAGTTACCTGAGCCAGCCTGAGACCAGCAGTCAGGCGTAACGGTCCACTGCACCTGCGGATTAGGGGTTATTGCTATTAAGTATTATTATCGTTATTATTCTTACCATTATTATTGTTATTATTATTATTATTATTATTATTATTATTATTATTATTATTATTAGTATTATTATTAATATTATTATTATTATCATCACCCCCTCACACACACACAAACCTCAACCGTCAAGCGTTTTTTTTTTTCAAAATAATTTTACTACATGCACAGGCAGCCCCCACTCTCTAGCGAAAAACTTACTATAAGCCTTGTATCGGCTGCGCAGCGAGTGTGGGCCTCACGACTAAGCTGCTAACACTTCTGCGCCATCGCCCTCTCTCTTATCCTCACAAGATAGGAGCCAATCGGGAAGAAGAATCGCCTGTTCTAGCCTATTTTTAGATTTCTGTGACATAGAATTGGAGAGTTGTGTCCCTTGTTAAAAAAGAGGCTTGGTTTGTTGTGAGGGTCAATAACTTGGAAAACATGTTGGGAAATCTAACTGAAAGTAGGCCCACGAACGTAATCAGTCATTTTAGACAGAAAACAATCGCAAATTATCACGATCATTAGCAGGCCTATCTCTATAAATTCGTACGATCACTATAAGCTATATCATTGCAATGTGCAATTTTTCTGAGCCAGAAGGTATGGCCTAGTTGGCTAGTGGCATCTGCAAAATTACTATAATTTTTATATTCAGGTCTGAACAAATCTAAACTAAGGAAAAACCAAAAGTCAAAAAAAAAATTAAAAGACGGAAAGCAGATAAGGAAGTGGCATAAGATTAGTAATAGTTTTGTATCGGAAATATTTTAATTTACATTGGGCCTTCGTTTTGCATTAACAGAGCAATTCGGGAGGGGGAGAAGGGGAAAACGCGTTGAAATAGAAAAAAGGGTGAGAAAAATAGAGGAGAGGCTGAAAGGGAGTAAGAGGCGACATAGAGGGGGAGTAAGAGACAGAAAGGGGAGAGGGTTCTTCGAATTAGAATAGATTTTTAAAAGTTTGTCAACTTGAAATTAAAACTCATAATGATAGAAGAAAACGGCGCTTGGGCGTCCTTAGAAAGATAACCTCAAGGAGGAGAGACTGGGGCGGGTGAGAGACGGTGTTGTGTCAAATTACGTGACGGTCGAACCGGACCCAATTTTTTGTTGTCGTTATTTTTTAAAGGGATTTTGGCGCCTATTCTTCAGTAGTACAAGCCAAACCCCACCATGGGTAAAAACCGTAAATGTCACTGTTCAAAGTCAGTCCCACCGCCGGTTTCGTTCTACCCTGAACCAGCGTGACCACATCTCATAGCACTTCAAGGCATTCAATCAACAGGGTAGTGGGGATGAGGTCTAAAGCGCAAAACTTATTGGGGGATGAAAGAATTATTTTACGAATTTCTTCACATGAAACAGGCCTAAAGGCCTTTAAAGAATTTCCGCAGAAATTTTCCAAGAGGTCATCATCCACTGCACTCTCATTTGGTTTATTAAAGCAAGATTGTGTTTTTGACTCTTTATTGACAAAGAACTCTCCGAAATTGTTTGGTAGTTTTGACAATGGGATATGAACTGGTAGACTAGAAAATCCTTTTTCCCCTTTCAACTCCTTGGTAATGTCATATAAAGCTTTTGATATTTTACAGTTGACAATTTTTTCATTTAAAATATTTTTTCTTTTCTGACAATATCAGTTCTTTCACAGCATTAACATGCAATGTATAAATTTGTTTATCTAGAGTTAATTTGGATTTGTTCCACTTTCTCTCTGCAGTACGTCTTTCTTGTTTTGCCTGCTTGATTTCTAAAGTGTACCATGGTGCTGATGGACGGGTGGTTATGTTTCTTGTTCTTGCTGGTGCAACTATGTCATCCTAACAAACACCTCCCCCCCCCCACACACACACACACACACCTCAAACTGCAATGTATAATTCCCATGTTTTTGTAAGAGTACTATATAACAGATTTGTTACACATTGTACATAATCTTTTCTAACATTTTGTCATTAGGCCCTACTACACTTGCAAATGTATTATAGGTAAAAACTAAAAGGAATTTATCAGAGATGGCGTCCTTATTTTGGAAACCAACACACAATAGGCATATCTTAACGTTGATATATGTCTTTCATTTTTACCTTGTAAAAGAATTTCATTAGCATTAGAGCTAAATAAACAGTTTCTTGAACCCTACGCGCTATACTTGTTTCATGTAAAAAGTTAAGAGGCAACAGGTAATCCCATTATGTTTTCATATAATCTTGTCTTTAAATCTGAAAAAGTTTTATTAGCTTTCATTAAATCTCTATTGTGTTCTGTTTTTGTACCTGAAGAATGCAGTGTAATAATGTCGAAGCATTTTGATGCATCAGTTTTAGATGTATATTTTTTTCAGGGAGTGATAGGTAGTAAGCCTGCTTTTTTTAAGCTTTTATTTAGATCTTACAGATTTATAAGCATCTTTTTTGCATCCCTATTTACTTTGTTGGCATACTCCAAGTGTTGTGATTTCTACTTGAGAGGGAGCCAGAAAGAGAGAGAGGAGAGAGAAAGATAGAGGGGGAAAAAGGGGAGTGAATGAAAAAAATTAAAGCAGGCTTGTAAACAAAAAACTTAATGAGTTTTCTAGTGCTAAAAAATAAAAAAAACGAATGTTTGTTGGGAGGGAGAAAGAGCAACATACAACACTTTTTAGTAAATTGACGCAACACAAAAAAAAATAAATAAGAAACAAAACAGTGTTTATGTTTTTTGTTCATTCATTGTGATAAATTTCATACACGAGCAATAACTAGGGTTGTTCTAATTCTATATTAACCTATTTCACAAACATTGGTTTCCTAAGGTGTACACATTCTTATGGAAGATGTATATATAATTCAAAATTCAGCAAAACAAATTTTATTTGTGTCCTAGTACACATACACTATCCGCCTAATACTTTAGTCACAATCAGTTGGATATAAAAAAAAAATGACATTGAAAGCTGAGTAGATATTATTCTTTTCCTTCTGTTTCAAATTATTTTTATTTATAAGTTCATCTTTCCAGAGAAGCCCAGTCAAACGCATTACTCAAGCTGTCAAATTTTCAGCACACGACACAATAGGACTTTTTATTAATATTAAAAAAAAAAAGAATTACTGTGTAAATTGCTGGTTAACTGATATCCCTCGCTTTTGCTGAAATGTGCACAAGACACCAGGGAGAGCTATATCTTTACTTAAGACTATTTAACAAAAGTAGATTGTGAGCTAAAACAAATTTTCATATTTTTTTTTTGCTTCTGTTCACTTGAGAAAGGGCAAAAACCAACATCTTTTTTGTTTTTAAGTTACATCTACCTTATATTTTGAACAAATTAGTTTGTACTGTTATTTGCTTACAGATTGATGTATAAAAATGTTACCCTGAATATGACTCCATGGGAATGTTCACAATCAAACTATAAAATCAATTAGAAAGAAAAATGCCACACATACAAAGTCAGGCACGCAAACATACATGCAAAAACAGAGCTGTGCTTGTAAGGGATGTTTTCTTACGTTATTACATGAGAAATGAATCATAAATATACCCATAATCAATTCTTATTATATTTATATATTTATACTTAAGAATTGCAAAACCTCTTAATAAAACTTTGATAATAGCATTACAGAGAGGAGCTAACGAAGGGTAAGACTAAGAGTTTTATAATGAAAACTAACTGGTAAATATTAGTAGGATTTCTCTTTTCGAAAGATAATCAAATGTGCAGTTGTCTAAGATAGGAGACAGTGGAGACACCTAATCTCAACTTAATAAAGATTAACACGGGCTAAGAGGTCAGATAACACTTTGGTGATAAAGCTACATTATACATGTATAAATAATTGAGCCAAATGGGAAGCAACAATAATTCCTAAACAAATACAATATTTGAAACAGACCTTTATTTATATGTTGACCCATTCTGCCAATTCCAATAATCCTGTGGTGAACAGACATTTTCCTTTTAAATTTCAGTGCTTCTTTTGGTCTCTGTTCTTCCAACATTTTGAACAAAAATTTTTTAAAAACTTTTTTTTTCAATATAAGCCTCCTTTATTGCACTTACAATATTCTTTGCCATGCTTGGTTTTGTGATGACAAATACTTATTGCTAAACAATAAACTAGGTGCCTACCGCAAGCTCAGGAGACTAACTTGATATAAATTTGAAATAGAAGCCCCAACTCATGGCTAAAATCAATGAAAAAGTATTTTTAGTTTGTACAACCTTATGCATGTACAGGAAAAGAAGCCCATTAGGAAAGAAAAATTGACACCCTGTGATCAAATCTAGTTTTACTTTATCAGCACATCCTTTTTTTACTAAAACTAACGATATGCTACATCATTATGACTGGTGATTTTAGGGAAATAAATATGGGTGGAATTAAGATGGATTGTAATAGTTATTATATTATGGTTAAATAACAATATCTGTTTGAGTAATGTATAAAGGATAAAGCTTTACAAGAATAAATTCAGTAAGGTTTCTACACCATCAAAGAATTTCTGTACCACTACCAGTGTTCACATTACAATTTTACACTGAAAATATTCTCTCAAAGGCAGCTTGACTCAAAATGCACTTTGCATCTTCTTTTTTTTTCCAAGTCAACTTTTAAGGCATAAATACAAACACATAAATTACATTTAAAGCACCATAACAGACAACTGTCTGAAAGTAGTTGTGATAATATGTGAATATATTTTTTTATTTGTTTTATTTGGTGAATGAATCAGAAAAAAAATTTTTACATTGAGTCTGAGTTTTCTGATACTTAAAAATAAACCCAGCCCAGACTGAAAATAACAATTATGCAATTTGTAGCCTGAGATTCATTTGGAGCAGCTACAACTTAAAAATAAAACCAACACTGCCCAAATCAGATGGCAGTTAGAACATGAACAGTGCTCACTGTTTATGTTTGTATCTATCACATTTTTTACTTCTCTCACTGTAAGTAGTGAAAAGGTAAGCTACTTACTACTTTTGAAGTGAGTCAAGATCTGAATACACAATGAAAAAAAAAAGAATGTAAAGGCATGAAAGATAACAAACAATGTAATTTAAGATGAAGAGGAAATACTGAAAACATGTGCATGAAGTTGCTGAGGTATATAGAAGATTGATTTTTTGGACTCAGGCAAGATATTTCTCTAGTAGAAGGGAACAAAACAAGGACTATTTTATAAGACTGATATGAAAGGAAATTCAACTAAATGCAAAATTTTTTTAATTAATGTCCTCCCTATCTTACCTTAAAATGCAAGGGAAAAAAACAAATGAGTAAGGATTTAACTGCCCTTGTATAATATTGACTGGTTACAAATTTACCCATTAATGTTTTATGATTTCTTCTAGGTCAACAGACATACTGACTTTATAAAAAATCATATCCTAAATCTACATAGACAAAAACATGCAGGACCAGATTTTTATTCTGTTATCACAGCCAGAGTCTTGATAATGAAAGGCTGACTTTAAAACTAATTCAATATCTCCAGAAAATTCATTTCCTACCGCATCAAGAGCAAAAGATAAATTTTATGAATGGCAAATTCTTCATTTTTACACATAAAAATTTTCAGCAAGAAAACACATGACATTGGAAGCTTGTTGTTTGATCTTTCTTGAGCACAGTTTCAGGCCGTTTTCTCTGGTTGTAGCAATATCCTTTGAAAAAAGAAACAAAACAAAAAATTCTAGCCTTCATTGAAGTGCAAGTTTTACTTAACAACCATGATGATTACATTAAGTGTCAAATATTTTTTTTATTCAAAAGCTTACATTAACTTCTTTACAGTGTTTTTTTTTTTTTTAACTTCAGAGTATTATACTAGCTTTTTTATTTGTATTCTCCCATAATTTACATTACCATAACTAGCATTTCAGATTGCAGCAGGAAGTTGAAGAGTTGAACCTTATACCTTACATAAGCACTTAAAAAGGAAAAATATCAAACTATGGGGGAGCAAAGTAGGACAGTTGATTCTATCTATTACTCTATAAGCTTTTTAATTGTGTTTTTTGGCTTTTAACGACTTTTTCTCCTTTTTTTTCAGTTGACAACCAGCCTTTCAATACCCTTCCACTTCTCGTAAACTTTCAAGTGCCAACTTTTCATAAAAAATCTATTTATCTCATGATTTTTAAATTGCAATAGATTTTCCCAATATGCTTATCTTTTTTTCCTTCTCCAAAATGTTGGCTGTTGTCATAGCAATCGATCAAATAAAAAAAATTTTTTTTAAGTAGCAAAGAAGATACTTAGGAAGAAACAAGGAATTCTTTTCTTCGTTATTTAAAATGAAATTTATTTTAACATTCATGACCTCTTAGAGTAACCTATTACTTCACAGTATATCGTCATAGCCAGATACATTAAAGCATGGACTTTGACTGGGACAGCCAGGCTCAAACTTCAAAGGTCCGACTTGTGGTCTCAAGTTCAAATCCCAACAAAAATTTATGTTGTAGTTGCCTTGGAAAACCAACCTATCCATACTTTCATCAGCCGACCCACCTGTAAAATGGGGACCTGGCCTTAAAATTTTTGGATTGCTAGTGTTTAAGCACCAAACAGGCAGATGTGCTGTGATGCTCAGTTAAATTTCTTATAGGGTGTAATGTCCTGCTGGAGGAAAGGTGTAAAGTCTTGAGACTGCATTTGGAGGCGGAGGACTATAATCATGGATGGCGGTCAACTTTTCTGGATATATAATAACTGAAAATCCTGGTGCTTCATTCTCAAATATATAAGCACAAGCAATGTACCATTTAGGGACACTGAATTGTCATTGTTCATGAAATCAATCCTATTCAAATTTGTATTTTCATTCAGTACGGTATCTGAGGCTTAAAAAAAAAATTCGGAAAAAACGGAAAATTACTGAAAAATGGCATCCCTATATGATCATCTTTCTTTTTTTTTCCAACAAACCAATGCTACATGCACAAATAAAAGGTGCGAAGTTGTGCACCTCAGTAAAACACATTGATTGGTATGGTAAAGCTGAAGTCACTGAAAGCTTTCATCATTTAATGACTTTGTCAATTAACCAATTTAGATCTGTTTTAAAAAAGTTACATCTATAACTTCAGTCAGAATCAATTTTGACAGCTGTAAAATATTTTTGCTAAAATACATGTAGTAAAAAAAATATTGTTATATTGATCTATAAACTAAGATATCTCCAACTTGCTATATAACTAAAAATTTGTTCTGCTTGGCAATAAGAAATGTCTATGTAAAAGATCTTTCATTCAAAATGAGTGGTCACATATCTGTCCTTCAGTCAATTACTAATTTTACTTCCAGCTTGGATGTCCAGGGGAAAAGCTAGAAACCATGGGACAACACAGGTAGGTCATGTGGAGGTATGGGCTCAACTCGCTTCCAGCACAACAGTTTTAAGCATAGAGAAAAGGTTTTGGGTCACTGATGCCTCAATTATAATTACAAGAAGAAAAGGAACTTTGGATAGAATAAAGTAAAAGACCCAAAACTTTTGGAGTGGAATTTAAAGTTAAGTACTTGCTAGTTGCAGAAGCTAACAATAACATACCAAGCTGATCTTGTCTCTGCTGCTTGTCTCCTGACCAGTCGTTTCTTGTCATCCAGTGCCTGTTTTAGCTCATGAACAACCTGTTTTTGGTGTGGTACTAGGACATGACTAGGCAACCCTGTCAGCTGCTCCAAGCACTCAAGAGCTGCAATTCTCACCTTCTGTTGAACAAAGTTGACAAAAAAATATCAATAAAAGAAAGCCAAAAGAAAAATACAGAGAAAGATACAAAAAGTAATAAATCTATATTACTATATAATTAGCATATGTATTCAATAAATGTGGATTAGATTACAGTTTGAATTGCAGCAAGAGACTTTGAGAAAAGATCGTTGAGACAAATTAAATGGCTAGTTAACAGACCAATAATACCCCAGCTTTTCATTGATTTATTAAATATCTACATTACAAGTACAGTCGAATCTGCCTAGCCAACCATCTGTCTAAGGTGCCAACATGTATTGGTGACCATTCTTCTAGGACTCCCTTGCCTTTTTATGTTTTGATGTCATGTATGGTGACCACCTTAGCAATGTGACCACTTTTCTTTATAATCTCTTTTAAAGACCTCTCAACTTACCGGTGGTGTAAACTTACAAATAAGACAATCTGCGATGACCAGGTATGAGGCGGTAATTAAATTTAACACCAAATCATAGACAATATATTATTAGTTGCCAGTTGATCATATCTGTCAAGAGATGGCATTAAACATGCAAATGATCTCGATTTCCAGTTTGGACTAGAAAATTTCAGTTATGTAAAGAGACAAAACTGTCTCTTCTTGAAAAGATAATTTTAAGCTTTGGGCTAATCAATGCCAACTTAAGTTTGGCATGATCTGATAGGGTCATCAAACTTCAGAGCCATCAGGGTTTAACATTAAAAACTTTATTATGATGCCCATCATGACCTTTTGTCAACTAAGACTACAGTGGCTGTTGATCTTCAATGGTCGCCTTGGGCAGGTTTGGCTGTATACGTCCATTACCTAAATAAGGTTACAGATGAACATCATTTCATTTCCATATACGGTATAAAAGAAGGAAAACAATTTACCTTTTTGAATATTAGCTGCTCCCATACAGTAATTGAATTTTTTGACTATGCCCAAAAGGCTTTTGAGAGTTCTGGTTTTGATGAACCAGGGAATGTAGAATAGGCTATATCAAAGGTTCTCCAACAGAGATGTTTACAGTGCTAATTCAGTACAAAGTGTACTGGTACCCACCCCCAAATTTAACTATGACCTACCATGTGCACTGTATTTATGGAGAGATCCAAAAGCTGTGGTACTAAAGAGTCAATGTTTGAAGTAACAGTCTCAGGAGCACTTGCTCCAGCCATTTTAAGTGAAGATAAGATCGCAACTAGGCTTGGGTTTTCCTTATCTTTCAATGACAACATCAGCAATGGGATCAGCTGGAACACAAAGACTTCATTATTTTAAGTCAAATGGATATTTACAGGCAGGACCAAGGTTTAAAATTAAAAATGTATACGTTTTTGGAAAGCTCTTAAAAAGCCCTTTGAAATGGTGCAAAATCATTTTGATATCTTTATAAACTGTTGTATTGATTTGGAAATTGAAAGATCAATGAGATCCATTCAGGGAAATAAAGAGAAAATTAACATTTTAAGGAGTTAAATAGCTAAGCAGCCACTCTAATAATTATGCATCTTGTATTCAACCTTTATATTCATGATTTTATCAATGTATATATGACAAATACATGTATGTAAAAATTAGGGTTTCCATAAAAACCAAGAACAAAAGTTTAGTCAATATTTACATACATGATATTAAATATCAATTTGACCATTAGTGCAATTGAAAATTCAGTTTGTTCCTTCATGAGACTGCTGCACATAAATGATATTAATCATCCAAAGTAAATATAGATTAATCTTACCAGAGTGAGATGAGGCTTCGTCACCTGTAAAGGCAGCTTCGACACAACACCTGACACAGCCAGCAAGTGGTTCTGCTTCACTTCTAATAAAACATAAATGAAAATTGAATTATCAATATCAGGCATGGAATGATTAGGTTTGGTAAAAACCACATGTCTTGTATTTGAAGGCAAAGCTCTCTGCTTGAGTTTGGTACTTTAGGTCAGGAAAGCAATATTTGTTTTAAATTACTGGTAAAGTAAAAGAAAATTAACAGCTTGATTATCCGATAATGCTTCTTAGAAACAAAATTGACACTGTTTCAAGTTAATCACATATGGTTGACATTTCCTAAAAAATTTTGGCATGTCTTAATAGTTTAAACAGTTGGTAATTTAAAAAAGTGTGACTAGTATTAAATATGTAAAAAAATAATCATTCATTCACAGAGCATTGCCGTAGCTAAGCCTTAACCCCTAATCCGCGGGTGCAGTGGACCGTTACGCCTGACTGC
>BMAT01013948.1:265890-304008 GCA_019649035.1 Elysia marginata | reverse complement strand
TTAAAAACTAAAAACATTTAAAGTACTCATAGATCCATCCAGATTGATGTTTAAAACAACTTTTGTGTAGTAAATGGTGATTAAATTTGATGATGTTGCAAATTTGTATACGAGCTTTCTGCATGATAGGAATGAAGTTTTCATTCCGAAGATTTCAGCCAGCTTACTAAGCGACCTCCTGCGCTGACCCACGGCCTAGTTGTGTGGGGTTGATGACATAGAGGTATTATTTACAGCGCGCAGGGAGTATGCTTCGGCTTTATGCGTTCGTTCTGTTGTTACCCTTAGTTTTTGGTGGTAGAATTAGGCTAATTTGTTTCACTGCGAGATATTATGAAAAACTTAACATTTATCGGATGACTGAATCTTTCAATATAGCTCTAACTTTATGAACAGTAAGTTTTTTTATGCAGAGAGTCTAGGGGTAGCAGTTTTCTTTTCAATTTTGTTTAGGTTTCCTTATAAATTTGTTAATTCTCAGTCTTTGGACATTGCCGTGTTGCAGACTCTACATGTACATAGCGCAGCCACGAGAGCGTAAGCCAACCCGGGACTTAAACAAGCCCTACTTAGGCCTAGATGTGTGAACGTTTAAGGGGTGAGGAATGTTCAAATGTCAACATATATATCTATCTAAGAGCCAGTTTTAAACTCGCTGCCAAGTGGAAAGAAACCAACGCAAATCTTTGAAAAAAAATCCCATCGTCAATATTCTTCTTCTTCGCTTCTAAGCTCCTCGGGAAGCATAGGCCACCAGCACAATACCGTCACCCATCCTATCTAGATGTCTGGTGCACTTCCAGTTATTTCCATGTCTTCTTTGCGGTTGTTAACCCCTCCCGTTTCTCTCCTCCTTGTTATCCTTGGTCCCCTTATCACATTATGGGCTCCATGCCTGATTATGTCTTCAAGTGTGCCCGATCCATCTCCACTTCTTTTCCTTTTCTCCACTTCCATTGTTGCTGTGTCCTTTCGTCTGGGTCAACGTTACTGATGATGTCAGGCCAGTGCATTGTCATGATTGGTCTCGTTCATCCGTCTGTAAAGGATTGGAGTTTCTGTAAAGTTGTCTTTTTGGTTCGCCAGGTTTCTGATCTATAGAGTAAGACTGCCTTCACATTCCAGTTAAAATATTTAGCTTCGTCTTTTCTTGATGATCTTACAGGACTATATCCTTTTTAGCCATGGGAAGGCTTGGCATACTTTCTGTATGTCCGTTTTTTACGCCTTCCTCTAATCCTCCGTATTTGTTGATGGTAATTCCCAGGTAAGTGAAACTGTCAGCATCTCAAATTCTCCATCCTCAACCTTGACTGGTCTGTTGTTAGTTTTTAGTCTGAAAATTTTTGTCTTGTTTTTATTTTTTTCCATAGACTTTTTGAATTTGTCTTCTTTAACGATACTCCAAGTCAAACTAGAGCTGTGGGATTGCTGCGAGAGATCTTTAACAAACATACTGACCAACAAACACTACTGTCAGACAAAGGTTCGTAATATTGATGATGTTATTTCATTTTAGTTAGTTTTGTTTCTTTTGAAGTGCAAAAGTTTCTAACATGCAGTACTTATAAGTTTGTACAATACATTGTAATTGTAAGTGACAATGATATATCATCTTTGGTAACAACTGTCAAATCCTGATTATTTTTAACTCTAGTAAAATTATCTACGTGACTGAAATGTTGGTTGGATGAATAATTTTGACACATTTATTCTTGTATTAATTATTATATTTATTCTCATTCTGTTTTCTGGAGTTGTTTAATTATGCTTTTCTCTTTACCAGATTTTGTATGCAAAATATGTATCTTGACAACGAAAAGCTATTTTCATAAATAAACAGATAGTTTGTTTTTTTTAAACTTCGTCTTATTTCTTTACAAGCGGCTTCGTTAGCAATTCTTTAATCAGTTTTACGTCCCCTAAGCTCCTCGAGGATGCTTACTCAGGGATACTTTACCAACTGTTTACCACATCGTTCTTGCATGGTGAGCTTGTAAAGTAGAAACATAATTATTTCAAGATTAACAAATACGAATTAAATTTGTAAAGAAGATACAGCCTTTGGTTTTATACAATATAAACATGTGTATAAAATATCTTAAAATGTGTTCTGTTTTATCCCCAACAATCTAAATGTAATAAATCAGGTCATAAATTCAAATATTTTTTTCTAGTACTTGCAAAAAAGGTTATGTTTTTTTTTCTTTGTAGCTCAATATCATTATAGTTCGGCAACTAGATTCCTTTTGGGGAAACAGATCCAATATATACTTACTTGATACTAAACTCATGCTGTGTTGAGATAATCTGGGACTTGATCAGTTCACCAATCTGGTGTCAATGGTGCATAGCAGCCTGGGTCATACAGTTGTAGATGTCTAGACCAATGTACATTATTGGGTCTGGTCTTAAAAAGTATTTAGGCTTGGAGCAGTAGCCACTAAATGATGAATCTGGCTGTTCGTTTCATGTTGATATGCTCCTCTCAGAGAAATATACATGCTTTTCTTTTCTTCCACGACACGTCATACCCGTGGCAGTTTTTAACTCATGATATTTTTTCTTTGTTTTTTAATGAACCTGACAAATATGATATGATGTTTAACGTCGTGGTGTAGTGGTAGACGCTCGGCTTTCGGACCGAGAGGTCAGGGGTTTGAATCCTGTTTTCGGCAAGACGACGTTTAGTCCTTGAGAAAACTATTTACATACATTTATTCGCCTCACTCATGCGTTAAAGAGTGCCCGATTGTAGGCAGTGAAAGATCTTGTCAGAATGCAAGAGTGATGCGCTTTACTTGATGCTCCTCTGTGAGTTCTGAAGGTACTTTGGTTGGTAATGGCCTGTCGGGGAACCCATGTAAAGCGCTTAAAGCATAATTATTAGTGAATAAGCGCTTTACAAAAACGCTCTTTACTTTTTGATTATGATTGAAAGCTTTTAAAGGCATGAATTAGCAATTGAGAGAAGTAGGCTTTTAAGTGGAAATGTCCGAAACGTCTGCCTTTAGTATGATTCGAAGCTCCGACTTATAGATGCTGCGGCAACCACCGCCTTGCTACTTAGAGAAACATAGCTTATACCATGTCGCCAAAACGCTCCTTTTTGACCTTGGGTTTCACAAGAAAACCCTGATCTCTGGGATCAAAGATGAAAATGTCGTCAAATAATCAGGTCGTTTTCCCCCATTTAAATTTTCCTGGTATACAGCAAAGTTTCTCCTTTAATCTTTAACCATCCGCGGTTCTTTTACTGTTTAAAAAAATACACCGCATTAATCCCTTTCGTGAAACTTGGCTTGGTTACTCAGAGTAACTGTGTTGCCACATGAGCAGCGCCACTAATGCCCAAGCAGACCAGTACATTTTAAAGCAACTTTTAACCCATTTGCAGGCGCAGATCACAAATTCAAACATTGCCTGTAGCTGGGTATCCATTCAACAGATGGGTGGACTGGGGAAAGCTAGGATAAATTGCTTTCCCCAGGCAATTGCAACATGGCAAGGTTGGGAATCAAACTCGTGATCACCTCATCACGAGTTTGACGTGCTAACCACTCTGTCACCCCTCCCCCCATCTTAATGTTATGGTCAAATAAGACTGCAAATCTACTGAGTTGACCTTCAAAATACCTTAAAATGTTACTGCTTTCCTTTGTGTATGGGTAAGTGTTAGTGCGTTTCAGGATTCAGTTGTTACTTTTTGGGGGAATTGGATTTTCTTGTTTTAAATTAGAAAATTATGTAAGAGGCTAAGCAAAAATCTTTGTCATGAATCTTCTTTCTTCTAAGAAGCATAGTTATGACATGGTAGAAGCTTATGTTTCTACGAGTGGCAAGGGGGGTGGGTGTCAAACGGACATATTATGCTGGGCAGATACTGTAGGAAAGAAGACAAGAATCACATATTAAAAGTAAAAAAAAAACAGAAGCAAAGAAAAAAGGTACAAGAAATAGAGTCTTTATTCATAGTTGTTGCATAACGATAGCTACAGAAATGATAAAGCAAAAGAAGCAGTGATAAAAACGTTGCATCCTTTGTGAGGCTTAAGTTTTGATTCAGTTGATGGTAATGTTGCTTTCCTATGAACAACAACAGCAACAAAAAATTGGTTTTTAATGCTAACTTAAATAAATAAACTTTATAATAATAATATATTTTTGTTCAGAGGTTCAATTATTCTGGCCATAAAAAATTAAC
Source organism: Elysia marginata (assembly GCA_019649035.1). NCBI lineage: Eukaryota > Metazoa > Mollusca > Gastropoda > Plakobranchidae > Elysia > Elysia marginata. The sequence continues at coordinate 299,804 of BMAT01013948.1, read as the reverse complement.
AATAAATAATCAGTATGCAAGCTCAGCTTGCTTTAAACATAATCTGTTGTTGCCTAATTTTTAAAAATCTCCTGCTCACTACTTTAAGCAACAGCTTTGCAATATATATAAAGATAAATGTAGAAAAGAAAGATAATCATTGATTTTGTACATTGGCTATTTGCTCTTAGAGCGGGTAAATATTTTTTTTTTGCAAACATGGATCACACAAATCATCACATAGTATTCATTTGCCAACACTTTAAATCTCTCCTTTCTTTAAAAAAATCGTTGTTTTTCAATATTCCAGCTATAGAGACAGGGCGAGTAGTACTGTTTGAAAATTTCATAATACAGAAAAACAATAAATATAAGTACAACATATGCCTAACGGAAAAGTATATTTTAAGTTAACATTTCACAGAATATTTTGAATCATAAATATATATATTTATATATATATATATATATTTTTTCAAGACTTTAAGTACATGAAGCTTTGAAGTACAACCATGAGTGTTTTGATTAAACAAGATTTAAGACTGAACAAAGGAAACAATTAAAAAAAAAACTTTCACACAAACTCTTTATAAACAAGGCTTAGCACCAAAATAACTCACAACTTATGCACTTTAATTTCCATTTATCGTCATCAATATCTCAAGGCACAATGGTTCTTATAATTGGCTTAAAAAAAAAAACAACTAATAAACTTATTTCATATAGAGTAAAAAATATTTGGTTGACTTATTACCAAAGTTACAAATTAGCTTTAGTAAAAGACACACATTGATGCTCTATATAAAAGATGTTAGACAAAACTTGGAAACTTAATATTTTGTGAATTCAGACATGTAATTTTGAAGCTTCCATACTCAAATATATGTATATATATATAAAACAAAACATTTTAAGCAAGATTATAAAAAAAATATTTATATGTATAACAAATATGTTGGCAATTTTGGGTAGGCAAACATTTTAGGCACATTAGAGAAATGTAGATGGTCCAAGAGGCCGGTCGACAGGCAAACAGCAACAGCTCTGCTAAGTCAACCGAGCTTTGAGGGCAAGATTTAAAGCATTGTCAAGTTGTCCGGCCGAGCTCCATTTTGACCAGTCTGTGCCAGCTGTTGCCTGGAGCCCTCACTGTAGCAAACAGAATAAAAGGAATAGAATGTGTAAATGCCCCTCTATTTTGTATAACTCCGCGCCCCCCCCCTCCCCACAAAATCTAAACTCTGAGATCAATGAAAAGAAAAACAAAAATCAACCGTCTAAATACCAGAAATCACAAAGCAGAACATCTCTGTCCACACTAGATTTGTGGTAGGAAGTGAAGGTCAATGTAGGGAACAATCTAATCCCAGATTTACATTAACTGCTTGCAGTTATATAACCCCCCCTCCCAGCTACAAAACTGCACATTTTTTAAAATTACGGGAGCAAAAGAATGCACAAACAAAGACTTGTAATGATTCTAACTTTAGCGCCTCCCTTCTCCCCTTCTCTCAATTTTTATGGCTCTATTCCAGATGAGTTGTTTTGCATCCGAAAAACATTAGCTTAGTTTTTTCTTAAGTATTTCTAGAAGGAAACCTGTGGTGCTGCAGGACTACTGCAAAACTAAACTAACAAAAAAAAATGTTTTTTTTAAATCGAATTTGGTGACTGGTTTCTGAGCCATTGACTTACCCTTCATTGTAAATGGGATTGACAACTGCTGCAACTTTGGGGTCATGACCAGTGTACTGTACTTGACTCATACCTTCTGCTCCCAAGGTCATGTTGACCTCACCATAGTCGGGGATAGCCAGCTCATCGGGAGGGACATACATATTCAAGCTCTGATGACAAAAGATAGAAATACAGCCTTTGGTAAACTCAAATATTTATTTTTGTTTTTGGTTTGAAACCCATCTTGAGCATGGTGGTATTACGCTAAAGAAAAGCACAATAGAGAAATTTTAATGGAAGTTTTTTTTTTTTTATATGTGGGCCTACCTTAGTCTAAAGGAAGACATTATGCTTTTGATATAGAAGAACTAGGTATCCAACATTTTTTCACTTGACCAAGCTTAAAGATATTAATGCAAGAGTAATGCACCATATCTAACAACTGCATCTTTAAAAAATTCAGAGGATACAGTTGTTTTTTCGGTACTAGATAGTTGAGGAGCCTAAAATAATCCCTAGAATAGAAGCACCATGGTGGATTTAGTCATATTATAAATTCTTAAATAACTTTAAAGAATGAGTTGTCTGAGCAATTTTTATCCTGAAAATGATTAAGTTGTTTATGGATATTTTGAGGTTAAAACTAGAATAGCCAGAAAAAACGAACAAAACAAAAAATATGTGCCTCTACCTGGGTCTCATATTCGCGGAGAAAGTTTGCTGGTTCTACAAAGTCTGGGTTGTCGTAATGACTCTGGTAAGCTCTGTACTGGACAATGAATTTCATGTATCTGGAAAGAATGAGACAAACACAATGTTGAAATTTCAGAAAGAAGCTATGAAGGAAGGGAATAAAAAGAGTAAAAGAGAAAGGGGTATAAATCGAAACATGGAGGGAGACATGAAGATAGTGAGGGAGTAACAGGAAGAGACAGAGAGAAGGACATAGAAGCAGTTTAAATTGTTTGGATAGAGAAATGACATAGACGAAGAACAGTAAAAAAAGAGGGGAAAAATCTGTTCTGATATCTTGTATTTGTAAAAAGGAAAAAAAGAGAGAAAGACAGAATGGGAGGAAGAAATATTAAGCAAGAGTTTAGAGTAAAGAGAGAAGTAGCTATTTCTTATACAAAATAATATTATATCATAGAATAAGATAATAAAGAAAGGAAGACTTGGAGAGAGAGAGGGAAAAGAAAGAACCTAGCATGACAGATATAAAAAGGGTATCAAGGAAAAAATAAATTGTAAAAAAAAAAATAGCCTGTCTCACCTTGAATGTGTAAAGATCAAAACAATGATGCCAACAATAGCCAGGAGAATGATGATTGCTGCCAGAGCAACGAGGGCTGCCCATGCATCGTCCATCCACCAGGTGTAAGACTTGTAGGGTGATTTTACTTGGTTTGCTTGTTTGGCATAAGGTATACGGATGCGTTCAACATCAACCTTGGTATTCTCGCGCACCTTGGTTAGAATGTTTCCTTCTACGTTGCCTGTCAGGATACTGAATAGTGCACAAAAAAAGTTAATAAAAAATAGAGAGCACAAGGTGTGAAAAAAAATTCCAGCTTATTTTTTTCATGGTCTCACAGTTCAAACAGTTTAAAGAGAGCAAATTTCCAAACTACATTTATTTTGTTAAATTCTTAGGCACACAAACCTTAACTGATAAAATAGGTTTCGCTTAAATTTCGTTTTAAAGTTACACCACATGCTCTTAAGCCATATAATACAGTAAACAAGGTCATATTGTGAATGATGTTATAAAATGTTTGACTTTCAACTATCAAGCTTACTTCAAGTTTCAACGAATGTGGCTGTGACATGATCTGCTGAAATCTCACATCTTTATGTGAGATGCTCTGCTTTTTTCACATATTTAAATAAAAGTCGAAACATTTTAGCTTATTTTTCTATCTGCCTCTTTACTTCTTTTTGCTAGTTCACCTCTTCTCTTACTCTCTCAACACCATCAACTCTCACACACATCACCAATTCAAATATCTTGGCCCCTCACAATTCTAGCAAACTGAACGTTTAGGTTTGTAGAAATGAAAAAAAAAAACCAACCAAACAAAAACGCAGGTGAAAGAAGGGAGAGAAAAAAGAGGGAGAACTGAAAAAAGGTGGACAACTTGCATGTGGGGGAATGTTAGAGAAGAAGAGAGAAGAGGGATGGTGGGGGCAAAGGAGCTGAAGAGAAAGTAAAAGAAATTAGAAGGATGGAAGTAAAGCACAAGAGAGAGAGAGAGAGAGAGAGAGAGAGAGAGAGAGAGAGAGAGAGAGAGAGGAAAGAGAGAGAGAGAGAGAGAGAGAGAGACGTACAGAGACAGAGTAAGGGAAGTGGGGTAAAGACACTGAGAGTACAAGGAAATAAGGAAAGGGAGAAAGTAAGAAGAAAGGTAAAAGATAGAATAGTTGAAGGGAAAAGAAAGAATAGGGGAAAGGAGGGTGTTGAGAGAAAAAAGGGTAAGGATAGACAGACAGAAGAATGGCGTGCAATGTAAGTTTGGAATGTGACATTTTGCTTAGTTGTGACAGGAATGGGAAAGATAGAGAGGGAGGCAACAGTATAGGGGTATATAGCGTATGGCATAATGTAACAAAAACAGAGTGAAGAAAGGAAAGCAGAGAGGTGAGCAAACAAAGGGGCAGCATTGGTCAAAAGAGTAAGATCTAGTTACAAATCAAATTTGATTCTGTATTTTGTTTGAATGTAATCAAGAATGACACAAGGCTGAAATGGCCTCTCAGAAAATGGAAGCATATCCTATTGTGTGGATGTGAAACAAACACAGAAAACATTGGGAAGCAACAAAACTGTGGTTCTTTAGAAGAATAACCTGGATATTTTAGGGGGCAAGGTAATCAAATGAAATAGTCCTGAATGAAGCTTAAACAATAAATCACTCATAAATAAAATTCAAGAACAGCAGACACTCAAACATATGATGAGAAAAATCGACTCCTTGATCTATGAGAAATTTTAGGTTACACGACTTGTGTGTGAAGCAGAAACGTCTTGTTGCATAATAAAGTCACCTTGAGGATAAAGATTGTGACATGAGAGAAGTAGTTTTTTGTTTAAGCACAGAGGTGTAATTCTTTAAATTGACCTTCAAAGTTTTCAAATCAAGAAAAACCATCTCTGTTTTGCCATTCCGCCACTTGCAAGCAGAAACCATAACTTTCTGCAAAAACAGATTTGTTTCATGGTAAAACTGTTGCAGAAGGATGTCCGACTTCTTTCTTAGGTAAAGTAAACAATGCCATTTTGACTATTTTTGGCTATTTCTGTGGTTTTTTTTACCTGTGAAGACAATTTGCTTGACATCTCCATCCGTAAATCTGTTCAGAAAGTGCTGCGATTAAAGACTTCTTTTCTCTTTCACATTCTCAGTTTTTCTGCTAGTCTGAATTCTTTTGTAGGCCTTTAACTTCAGATCCCTTTTTACAATTCTTTGTACAGTGCGTCATTGGGCTCTTGGGGTCCGCAGCGCGGATTGCAAAACAGCTTTGGTGAGGAGGTCGATGTTTGATTTTCTAGAGTTTTGGTAACTTGTTTTAAATATCTGTCGTTTCCTTATTTATCAATGGATTTTGTTGATATTCGGCGTATTATTTTAGCAATAGTTGATTCATCATATACGGAAATTATACAACAACTGCACATAGACTGTAAGAGATATGGTACTCCGAAGTTAGGCACATTTTTGGGGGGCCACCCAATAAAAGGGTATAACTTAGACCGAGAGGTATAGAGAGATGTAGAGGATGTAGAGAGGTATTTCAGGCTAGTTAGTGAAAGACAGAAATAAAAGAGTAGAAAGGTCTATATAAAGAGTGAAAATGAGAACTTTGTTTGGCACAAAAAAAGAAACAACAAAAAACAAGAGATTAATGGATTAATGACAGGAACAAAGGATGTAATATAAAGAAAAAGAAAAATAACCCAACAAAACAAACACACACAAAAAATGGAGAGAATGATAGAAGAATTACACCTACTTGTTTTTAGCAAATTCATCTGTGCTGGCATACAATGTATAAGGGGTTGTCTTTCTTGCAACAACAAAAGTAACATCAGTCCTGTTAATAAACATAACAACTATTTTAGATCTGAATTAGGGATAAAAAATATGAACTTGATTTAGGCTACAAGTAAATACATGTATTATAATGATAAAGTAAAACTATAAATTTTATCTTATTCAAGTCATTTAAAAACAATGACTGCAGAGCTAAAATTCATACTAAAAACAAAAAAAAAATTACTTTAAAAAACAAACATTAATTGAAAAAAAAAAAGCAATGAACTTGATAAGTCTAAGACAAGCTAAAAACAACTTGATATTCCACAGACTTAAAGCAGATTTTGCAATTAGCCTTAAAAAAACAAAACAAACATGAACAGAGGGTTGTGGGCCAAGGCATGCAATATAAACTTACGATGTAAGTTCAACATCAATTTCTCCATTGACATCAACTCTTTTAGCCTCAATGCGTTCGATTATAACCACTTCATTTATAGCCTCTTGGAGAGCTCTGAAACAGAAAAAGTAAAGAATAATTTTTTAAAATAAACGCAACTTTTTGGATTGAAAAGCAGATGTGAACTGACAAGTTTTACTCTGTTCATGTATGATGAAGGTTAGAACGCTCTATGTTAGGGTGAAAATTGACCACAAATATGTTATGCGGAACTTGATCTTATAGGCCCCCATAGCGAGCTCTTCTGTAGATATATATGTTACTAAAATTATGACTGTAAGAGGAGGACGCCTAGTCTCTCATGCCAGTGTCTCGCTCGTTATATGCAAGAGGCATCTTTTGTAATGTAGACGCGCATGGGTTTCACTGCTTGGAAATAGTTTGTTATGATGGGCTGATGGATACAAGAAATTAAGATTTCTTTGGAATGGAAGACGATTGTCTTTGAACAACGAACTACTTTGTGGTTAGGTTGCCCGAGAAACACTCCTCCTATATCGTCTACGGGTACTGAATTGTTAAAAATCAGTGTAAACCATAGGTTTTCTATATGTTGCAAACATTACTGTACACTTTGTTTGTGTTAAATGAACAGTACTGTCATGTAGGAAGATTTTTATCAAACAGGTTGTCAACTTCTGAGGATTGATACGGGTAAACTAGGTGCTTTTGTGGTCAAATTAGATGGATTTTGCACAAAATACTAATTAGGGCTCACATCTAGGGAGATATTTATCTTTTAAATGGGTAGGTCTAAGGAAATCTTTGTTCCATAGCTCAATATATAGTGTGCGATTTCAAAGCTAAATAATCTGGATCCAGCTCTCGGATGTGCACGTATCAAGAGACGATCTGTAAATCAACCCTGAGCGCTTTGCGGTACTAACTTTGTCAGCATGCTGTACCGATTGAGCAGATTTGTGCTTGGATGCTGCTAGTGAGTATAATGTCTTGTAATTTTTATTGTAGGCAATATTGTAGGTGCTAATAATATAGATCTAATAATGGTAGGACGTCATTATTTAAACTAAAAAAAAGGTTTCACTTTGTAATGACTTTCTTTGTTTTAGCTACAATCGACAGTCCACTCTATTAGATATTTTTATTTGTAAATTTGTAGTCTTACGAGCTACATTACCAAGATGTATAGTCAAACAGGCAGAGAGAGAGAAAGAGAGAGAGAGAGAGAGAGAGAGAGAGAGAGAGAGAGAGAAAGAGTAAGACAAAGAGAAAGGGAGAGAGTTAGGTTATCTTATGGCAGAACGGAGATTTGTTTGTAAATTGTATTGAAAAAATGGGTCTAGCGACAAGATAAATGATGATTCAATGAAATGATTTTATTTGTTTTTTGGTGTGTATGTGTGGGTTTACTTACAGTCTGTACTTTTCCCTTTGGTCCACAACTTCATTCATGAGTTTGTTTTTCACAACCAGAATGAATCGATTAGTTTCTCGGATCAGATTGACCTGCAGAAAAAAAGTTTAAAGTAAAACCTTCATAAGCTGTCCTTACAACTTTTATAAGCAAACTGTAAAAGAAACAAATTTAACTCTGTTCGGAAGACTTGCAAACCAAATGTATTTGATTTTTTTTAAAAAACACTACCTATGGGTTTTGCCACCAGACCAGATATTTAACAAATTGCCAGTTTTCATTCACTTCATCCATTCAATTCAAATATCAATGTCCACTTACATAACAATTGATCTCTGTAGACTGGAATGGCTCGTCTCTACTGCGGTCATGTGCAATAAGTTTAAGCTCGTAAGGTAGCATTCTATTACTCTTGTCAGCATCAGGAAATTCCACCGTGGTAGAGAGAAGTCCATCCAAATTGTCAATGATAAAAGGCGGTGGATTGTCTGGCTCGTTTATAGTATAGCGCACTTCCCCATTTTCATTGAGATCTATGTCAGTGGCCTGAATTTGTAGGAAAAGACAAAAAAAAAAAAAAAGAGTAAAACTTTAGAATAAAATGTGCATTTGAAGTAAACAAAAATGACATGTCACCAAAGCAAAAAAAAAAAAGGTATCAATGTAATTCATAATAAATAAGGTTCGACAAAAATAAGCTAAAAAGTTCATCTACAAAGGGTCAGTTTAAAGTTTGAACAATATATTTTGCACTGCCTTCATGGAAAAAAAAAGGTTAAGCTGTAAATTTTACCCAAAACTCTAAAAATACAAAAATAAAGCAGGTCTTTCAGTATCAAGGCAGGAGAAAGCAAAGGCGGGAAACAGGGGACAGTAGTGTGTCTTGGTCTTGCAGCGTACTACTTAAGAGAAACCTGAACCTTACAGTGTATTGTGTGATTGGTGTGTTGGCTGGAGCCTCTACAGTGATGGCCGTTATGAAGATCTCAGTTGGTACAGTATTTGGAGGATATTTCTCCAGTTTCCATTGAGGAGCATTGTCATTTGCATCCAGAACGTCAATAATGACCTCTGTTTGTTTCCATACATCTGGGTTATTAATAATAAAGTAAATACAAAGAACATTTACAATGGGGAACAAATACTGTACATTCTCTCAACCAGATTATTGGTACCAATTCAAGTAAGGCAAGCATTTTCTTTTTGACTTCATTTTGAGCAAACTCTATGCGCTGCTCACCACTTACAATTACACCCCTCTCCTAGCTTTAAATTCCCCTCTCCCCCCCCCCCAAAAAAAAAAATCAAACCCCAACAGTGAGCAGCCTTTATTTTTCATAATATAAATTCATCTTACTGTGGCCAAATAATTTAAACTGAACTAAATATAAATGTGGCACTCATAAGAATGGCACTGTGGCAGTCAGAAGAATGGTGAATGAAAAATAACGCAATAAATCAGTAGAAAAGAAATAAATCCTTGTACCAAAATGTATTCACAGTGTCAGGGCTGAAGCATCGCTTTTTTGTGGTCATATTAATATCATTTATGAAAAAAACCCCAACAATTTCAGAGAACAACTATTTAAATAGTAACAAAAATTTGTCAATGTTAAAAATTTGCCATCTCAAAGATTAGAAGATTGTCCTGTCCATCTACAAGTATGTAATGTCACACATGATTAGAATGGTCAAAAAGTATGCAATATGCAAACTGATGATTCTCAAATCTTCACAAAAATATTAGTGGCACTAAAATAGAATAAATATAAGCAAAAAAGCAAGCGTTTTTGTTAGCCTTCTTAGTTTTTTTTTAAATTTCTAGAAGCAATTCAGAGCAATACAGTTGATACATTAAACCATGATCACAACATTTATAATTTAATCTAAATGTGGCAGTGGCTGCCCCCACTATTTATTCTGATCTCTAGATCTATAATTCATATGAGGCATACCTTAAATGTTATCGCTTGTTCTCTGTGTTTGTTGTTTATGGCTTAGTGTTGGTGTGCTTCCTGATTTAAACTTTGGTGCGATTTGGATTTTACCGTTCAAGTAAACGAGTCACTTAGAGAGGCTATGCCAGGACCTTCGCCATGAAAGTCCTTTTTAAAGGAGCATAGTGGTGACATGGTATAAACTATGTTTCTCTAAGAGGCAAGGCAGTGGGTGCCGAAGCATCTATAAGTTGAAGGTTTGAATCATACTAAAGGCAGACATTTCAGGCATTTCCACCAAAAAACCTACTTCTCTCCACTGCTAATTTCATACCTTTAAAATCTTTCAATCATCTAAATAGGTCCAATTGGCTGTGATGTGGAAGATTTACAACAATAACACAATAGTATAGGCGTTGCCCAAGTTTCTTAGACACATTCAGATTGCAGCAAAGTCACTAAAACAGATTGGCTCACACAAAAGCAATCTTCTGTAGATAGATCAGCTAGCATAAACTTGCCAGAATTAAATTGTATTTTCTGCCTTTGTAAAAACCAAAAAAAAAACAAACAAACCCCAACATAATATGAATGCAGAATATGTTGCAACAATCATGCACTTATTGTTCACTCACTGTATTTATAGGTGTTTCCCTGTTGTGATGCTTGTCTCTTTCTTCTATTGGATGACTGCTTTTCCTCTACGGACACCTTAAGCCTGTACCTATCTTCAGCTTCTCTGTCAAGAGCTTTGTCCAGTACAACTTCGCAGTTCTTCTCACTGGCATCCTCTCTCACCACAAAATTATCTGTAATGTGTGAAAAGGGAAGTTATTTGAATGCACATTTTATTGCTATGCCTATTCTTTAACTTGTTTATGAAAGATTGCATTTTTTTTCTTTATTTTATTGAACACCTTCACATTAGACATTAGCTTCAAAGATATATTACCAAGCAATATTTTACAACAAAATTTTAGATTAGTGTTTTTATAAAGTCTGAAAGTAATAGGAATAGAAACTCCCTAGTTTGCTTTTTCTTTTAATCATCCTTGAACTGTAAAATGCCCTGCTGAGACTTTTTGCAATTGGCATAAAATGAGTATAGTTGTGGATTTTTCAGATTTAGAGATAGGCTATATACAATGTTGAAATACGAGCTAGGTTAGAAAAGAATTACTCCAAAAGTTGATAATGTCTTGAGTCATCACATTTAAATGACTGGGACATGCAAGATCAGTTTTTGTGAAAATAAGGATTTGAAGTGTACATCAATTAGCATTCTATTTACATTTTTCATACTCGGAGGCTTTTCAGAACTGGCCAATGGTCCCATACAATTAAATACAACATACAATTTGAATCTATGCCATGAAAAATTTTCAATCAAATTTTACTCAATGATATAAAATGCCATCAACTTTGTGGGAATAGAGACTAAAGATCCATAAAAGTATACAATTATAAAAAAAGATTTGCTACTTAATAAAACCATCAGAAAAATTGGTAGTGGGCAGATAAACGATCAATTACTTTCCTGTCTATCTCCAAATCTGTAAAACTAAGCTGCAAAGTGGCATGGCTAAGTGGTTTATGTGCTGGACTCGTGATCCAGTGGTTGCAGGCTCCATCCAAACCAAGATTCATGATGTGATCAAGAATCATGATGTAATAGCATAAGGAAAGCAATTTATGAGTGCTTTCTCCACCCACCTGTAAAATGGGGGCCAAGCTAAAGGTAGTGCTTGAAATGTGTGGAAGATTATTATCGGAGCGCCAAACATGCAGTCCTACTGTATCTGAAATACAAGCTGAATTTACTGTGGTGTTTGTTGACCTACTGGGAGAAAGGTGCAAAGTCTTTCTTTTTTGCGGATTTATAAATTATTAAGTCTGAATACAGAATGCTGTTAAACAAACAAGCCATTACAAAAAATATTTCCAGTTGTTTCGGGAGGCCTTACCATCTGTGTTTCCCTCGGTAATCCTGCAACTTGCAAACTTGTCTCCTTGGTTCTCAACATCTAATCGCACAATTATAAAGCCTTTTGCAACGTTTTCCTTGACTTCAATGCTGAAAAGAATGAGATTGAAGACATTGGTTTGATGTAAAAAATAAGTAGCTGGCTTAGATATACTGACTAGTAAATTGTTAATTCTTACTAATGCTACAAAACATTTGAAGCACTGTGGAAGACAAATGGAACACATCAGGGGTCAAATTTGGGTTTTCTTAAAAGCAAATTGGCAGTTAAATTTCTAAGCTCATTCACGAGAATTTTCAGAAACTGCTTAGAGGGCCTCCATACAAATCATAGGTTCTTCAATTACAGGTCCAATATTAATTCTCCACCAGTTGTTTGCTAATAAAGCTTAACTGCCATGAAAAGATACTCACTAGTGTACCGGTTGTGTAAAGCCAATTTCACCAACCACAGCTGCATTGTAGACAATTGTGATGGACACAGATGCGCTGCTGCGACTGTTTCCCTGCCAATTGCTATCACTTGCAACCACAGTGAACTGTTGTTAAAGAAAAAGTTGAAAAGGTAAAAATATTTATCTGGGCGCAGTATAGAAAAGCCAAATTATAGCATCAACAGTTAACAACTTTTACACAATGTCAATTAAAATATAAGTATTAAGTTCAATCTTTGTAATGCTAACTTTTTTTCTCACTCATTTTTAAGATCCCAGTTTGTTTTTTTTTTTACAAAAAGAAACCAATGTCTCGAGTAATATACTATTTCAAGTACCTAAGAAAGATGAGGTTATTATATTAAGACTTTATTGTATGAAAGGACAATGAGCAAAGATCTTTTGGAAGGAAGTGAAAACCTCTCTCATCCACACTTCCACTTAGATCACGTTTAAAAAAAAAAATTTTTTACAACGGCTAGTATATAAAATATTAAAAATAGAAAAAAATTGACTTCAGGATCGATTATTACATTAAATGTTATTGGGTCACCATCGCCAGGGGTAGGCAACTTTTTGTAAATTATTCCGTCATCAGTAATGCCGAAGAACCTATCTTGATTTTCACCAGATTCTAGGCTGTACTTTATCTCTGCATTGGGTGTCTGAGAATAAAAAGCAAAGAATCAAGAAAAAAAGGCCTAATTAGCATTAAAGTCACAGCTTTCACACTAAATATATACAGTTATTAAAGAAATTATAAATTTACTTTACACTTCTTGCATGTTTGGCAAACTTTGTCATAGCACATATATAGATACTTGTAAAGTGGCTGTTTAAAAAACTAAACATACACGAATTTCAACTATACACTTACATTTCTATTATAATTGTTGAGTCGATCTTGGTCTGACGCTGTAACTCGCAGAATACTAGAGTTGATGTCAAGGTCCTCGTTGATGGTTGCTGAGTATGCAGTTGGATTAAATACAGGTGGGTACTGATTGCGAATAATTGTGATTATCATATCGGCTTCATCTGATTTGGGCTGAACAGCACCATCCCGAGCACGGATTCTCAACTGGGGAACAAAAATTCATCAAATTTTGAGACAAGGACGAAAAATTACAACAAAAAAAAAGGAATATGTGAATATTTTACCTCTATACAACTATGATTGTGGGTAAATATTTACAAGGTCTTTATGTTTGAATTTATGATACTGAAATGGGTATGCAGACAATTTCTCTCTCTCTAGGCTATATGATTACATAAAACAGGATTAAACTCAAGGTATTACTCCCTACCCGTTACAAGAAAAAAAATAAGAATTAATAATAAGAAAAAAACAATTAAAAAACTTACTTTATATTGATCAGCTGCTCGTGAGTTGGTCAGAGCACGAGCGACATACACATCACCAGTGTTGCTACCAATATCAAAGAAGTTTATGTCAAACTGTGAGGTGGTTTGAGGCTGTAAGACAGTTTGGTCAATCATACTGTAAGTGACACGCCCACTGTCCGTCTGCAACATAAAAAAAGGCAAATTAATTTTTTAAAAACCAAACCCAGATAATACCAAATATATGTGAAACAGATTTGGATGAGATTGGGGGATTTAGATTCACTACCGATACAATGACCTGATCCTGAACAAATAAAAAAGAAAAAAAACTAAAAAAAAGCAAACTGTGTGCTTTATCGTTATACTGACATTCCTCTCTCTAAAATAAGTTAACCTCTTTGTGACTTTGGTTTTGTCGATCGCCATGACGTGGCAGTTTTTGGTTAAAGAGTGGGATTACTTGTATATTTTGAACATCACTAAACACCAATTATTGAGTCAGATTTTAAATAACTGTGCATTAAATGCCCCTCTTAAGCAGTGCAAAACACGATGTACACTGTATGACTAAACATCATGGGGAACAACAAAATCCACTGATTGAAGGAAGTACAACGTACGTCGGTTCTGCATCTTGTCATGACTAATAGGACGTACAGCGTACGTTAAAGGTCACGAATGAGTTAAGCTGTTTATTGCTAAAAGGACAATTTCAGCTTAATATCAACGTTTTTGGCCTTTGTATATGCAAGGCTTTGGCATTTTAAAGAACACAACTTGCTCAAGAAAGAGGTATAAAACTGGTACAAATAAATTTGGAATAAGATCTTGTTTAATCTACATCTCTACCATATCAAAAAAATAAAAACAACAAACTAAATGCAGTTTTAGAACTCAGCAAATGACAGATTTTTTTTTCTTCTCTTTTTAATCTTTTAGCTTTACCTAGCTGCATTTTCTAACAATCTGTCCTTATCGTTACTCCTGCACACTTAGAAGCCTTCCCTCATGGTGATTTATGATGGATAATAGGTAATGATACCAATTATAATGAATGCTTACAAAAAAAAATCTAATTGAACTTATCGCTCTTATTACCAGCCATAGGAATTTTGGTTCAATTGGTTTAATAAGATATATAAGTTGTACAGTCAAGTCCAAATATAACGGCTAGTGTTTTAACAGCAAGTCCGGTTGTAACGAAATTTTTCTCCTATCAAAATTTAATAAACTCTCACTAGTATAACGGCTCCAGTGACCTTCATTTCCCCTATAAGAGAACTCGGCGTGGATGGGGTTATGAACTAGTAGGCAATGGAGTTATGAAACGAAATTTTTTTTCTATCAAAATTCAATAAACTTTCACTAGTATAACGGCTCCAGTGACCTTCATTTCTGCTATAACAGAACTCGGCCTGGATGGAGTTATGAACTAGTAGGCAATGGAGTTATGAGCCAGCAGGCCATGACTAGTAGGCAAAATTGTTCGGCTACACCCGAAATCACCTAAGTGGTGCGTCTGCAGTTATCTGTGTGCTAACTTCATGGTTCTGCAGTTCTCACAAGGCCTACTTGAGCGCCTGTCTTGATTGCAAAGCAGTCGCAAGATACTAATAGGCCCAAAAAAGCACTACAGCTTTTTTTCCTCATGCCTATTCATAAAAGAAACTAACATTCTCCACTTTTTCTGGTATGCACATTTGTTTACATGTGGATCGGCACAAAACCATGGGTTTGCCTTCAGATCTGGCCCATTACTTTGCTTCAAGTTTATTTATTAAACACATAATTGGAATCATAAATTTTACGGATTGATTCTTCTCTAAATTCTACAATCATGTTGACAGAGAGCCAAGAAATTGTAGCTTCAACATCAAAAGATGCAAGAAAGCCCAAACGCCTTAATCTTGAACAAAAGGTGGCTGTAATGGAGGCAGCTGTAATAAAGAAAAACCTCAAAGACAAATCTGCAAGGAATATGCAATATGGCATTGGACGTGAATCACTTCTTAATAACAGTAAAATTTAACTTGATAAAAAAAACAACTAATAAAACTTTTGACCTTTAGCATCGGCCACGTCTGACAGTCATCAAAGCAAGGGTAGCAACCTTTACTTGATAGTACATCATGGCTTAAGCCCCATTTTTTCCTACCAGCGAATGCTTCTTTAGCCTTAATTTTTTAGTAGCCTTCATCATTTTCTAATTTAACGGCATTTTGGCATAAAAACAGTTCTGGTACATTTTGCTTAGAGACACTATTATTGTTTAAGTTTGTAGCAAATTATTGTACAATTGGTAGCTTTTATGTGTAAATTACTAAATAAAAACAACACTTTTGTTGGAGGGCCTTTTAACTATTTTGTTTCTATTTTAAGTAGTACTTTGATTCTTGTAGTGTGTCTACCACTGTCTTTTTTATTTTGTTTAACTGCACTAAAATCTCCATCACTTATCTAAAAAAAGATAAATGATAGGCCCCTAACCATAAACTAAGGTTAACATTAGAAGTTTACTCCTTGCACAATATTTTACATGATTCACAGTGCATCTTACTTGAAATTACAAATATGCTGTCTTTTTTTGCTGTTGTAAAGGTATTTGCAGTCAAACCAAGATGAATTTTGCACATGTTTTCTAAAATTGGTAGTGTCTTTATATACAAAAGAAAATTTAGCCTGTTCCTTCAAACATATTTTTTTCCCTTTTCAGTAACCACCAATTTTTACAGTTGTTCCTTTTTGTTTCTATATTAGTAATGCTTTGGTTAAATAATATACAATATATATAATATAATAATATTGTCATCTTTTAAAACTTTGTTGCCGAAGTATCCATTATATTACCTATAAAAAGTGACATACAACAATCACAAAATGGTGTAAAGATTTGATTATTACACTCCACTTACAAAACAGAGTCTGCAAGGCATAACTACTTAAAAATGGAGCAATAACAAAACAGTTAAACTGCACATACACAGACTACTTACATTATCATTGTCCTGATCCCTTGCCAAAACTGTCTGAATGACATTATTTAGCTCTTCGTATTCTGAGATAGTTACGTTGTAGATTTTTGAATCGAATTTAGGACCATTCGGGTTACGTATCACATTAACAAATACGGTTGCCTCATCAGTGCGGGGAGACAGCTCCTTGCCAGAGTCAGAGGCAGAGACAGTCAACTGTGAAAGAATGAAAATACAAGTAAAGGACCATAATCAATTTTAAAAAGATATAAAAAATACAAAAACAAAATTAAACAATTAATGGTGTTAAAATTGCTTTTTTTTGTTTCTTCCTATAAAATTTTAACAAATATGATAAAGAAAAAAAGGCATAAAGAAGGGAATCATTTCCCAAGAACCAGACACAGCTGCCTTTGTTTTAAGGTTTTAACCTAAAGTATCAACATTTTTGCAATTACTGGAAAATATGCTTTAGCAACAAAACCTATTAGCTTTTGGTTGTGCAATGAGTTTCATTGTCTAAGTTGAAAAAAGAAAATACTGGTGGTATCTAGTGTCACTTTATACATGTATAACCTCTTCACTCACAATGAACTCTGATGTTGGAGCTCTTAGCACTGGTGCAGACAGTTTTATTTCACCAGTACTTGGGTTAATAGCAAAGTACAAAGAACTGGTATCTGTCTTCCTCAGACTGTAAGTTATAATGTCCTACAGAAACAAAAGGAAAAGAAATATAGAAAAACATTGGAAGCATGTAATCTACTACCTTTTATATTTTTTTAATTTGGCATGATTTAACACCAAACGATATTTTTCCCTCAAACGTAAAACACATGTACACTAAACTAATTTCAGTAAATAAGAAATTGTTTTGGGCAACCTGTAGACCAATAAGGTAAATTCAGTTAATTTCTTTTTCTTTAGCAGGAAGTCCTAAATAATTTGTACCTGTTATGCAAAAAAATAATCACATACTAACCCATTGAACTTTTCAGTTATGGATCTACACACTTAAGTCTTTACCTGTAAAATCAATGAGACACCTTGGATATTAGGACTTATAAACCTCAGATATTTACAAGAGCCTACAAATCATACTTTACTTTTTGGCTACTAGGAGATGCAAGCAATTTAAGAAATATTCATGGCCAGAGGTATGCTGCTTATTAAAGTAACCATACATTTTAATAACTAAAAATTTTACAAGTGTAAACAAACAGCAAAATTTTTCAGATGAAAATTTCAAGCAGATATAAATCAAATACATGCATGTACATCTAATAAACTGTTAAACTTACATTATCTGCATCTCTTGCATTTACAAAAATGACCGTGGTATCAACTTGTTTGTCCTCTGTGATATTGACGTAGTATTCCTTTGGAGTGAATACAGGAGGATTTCTATTCCTCAACACGTTCACATTAACTGTAGCTCTAGCAGATTTTCGGGGCGAACCACTGTCCTGAACATCCACAGGGAACTAAAGGAGAAGGCAACAGATATAATCTCAGTTTTCATATACGACAAAACTTTATGAAAAGAAATAAAAATACTTGATTGCTTCAATAGTACGATATCAATAGAAATCTCAATACTGTTCAAATATTTAACTAATGTTTGAAATTTTAACTAACCATTTGAAGAATTACTGTCACCATACAATACCATTAATCATATAATGCATGAAAACACTCCTACTCCTAGCCTCTCACTCATTCACTTCAGATTTTAAAGGACACATTGGTTCTGAACAACAACAGATATATAAATTTGTAAAAAAAAAATTCTGATTATTTTGATAGACAACTGCTACAAAGGCACACCTGCACACACATTATAAATGTGTGAAAAATCTTTGAAGAACTTACTTGGTAAGTGTTGGTGGTGAGGTCCTCCTCAAGGCTTCTTGCTACAGATAACTGGCCTGTGATTGGGCTGATGTAGAAATACTCGAAGGCAGCCAGAGGACTGTTGCTTGTACGAGATATGGTAAAGGTCAACTCTCCAGCCTCTCCCTATTGATGAAAAATTCAAAACGGTATAGTATTAAAAAGTACACAAATTCTTGCCATCACAAATTTAAAAGAGCAACAACTATTTCATTTGCATATTGATGGCCGGCACATCAAACCTTTGATGTGGCTATTTTTTCTATAGCCACATCAGAGGTTTGATGTGCCTGCCATCTATATATTGACTAATCGATACTAAAAAAATATATCTTGTAAATAAAAAAAAGAACATTTCAACTGTTATCTATATTTTTTTCCCAAGGTGAACACAAAGTATTCACCAGATGATCAAATATGGAACGAAATTCATGGACATGTTTCATATAATTCCATCTCAAACTTTTACATTCTTTCACAATCATTCTTAAATAATCTGATTGTATCAATGGACATGTATACACAGGCTGCTGATTGGGGTTAGATGTTTTGTGTCCAAGACCATGGATATTTTGACTTTTGACTATGTCTACTTACAAGCCAAATTAAGCCAAACCATATTATAACTTACTGTGTCTGGATCTGATGCAAAGACCGATCCGAAGTTGCTTCCCAGTTTTCGGTTCTCAGCTACTGTAAAGAAGTATTCAGTCTGATTGAATAAAGGACTTGACGGGTTGCGATCTACTTCAACAGTGATGGTTCTGTAGGCCTGGATATTGGGATCACTAGCACGGTAGGCTCGTTTACGTAGCTTTGAAAAAAAAGGAAAAAAAAAATTTTGAGTTAATATATACAACAGGTGGTTCATATATTAATTAAAATATTTTTACTTCATGCAAAATAATAATCAGTAAAACTTTGATCTGAATGGCATTTCATACATCACCGCGTGCAGCTAGCATTCTTTTAGTTAGTCAGCGAAGGCCTGCCCTAGCCAATGGCTTGACCATGTTAATAAAAAAGAGTTCAGGTCAGGTGGCCAATGGCGGCTAAATGTATGCACAAATTTATTTTAAGTGTTTACAGCAAAACTTCACCGATTTATCAAACTAAAGAAACCCCACACAATCAGGACGATGTAAAACTTGCATTGTTTAGATGTTCTTTAACCCTATGAACCCTAATCACCGGTACACCTGTGAAGCTTTCCCGCATCAAATACCCTACTCACCCGTTTACCAATTTTGAATTGTTTGCCTGCTTTATAAAGTTGTAGTACTGATCTAGATAAAAACCCAATTTTAGCCTGGGTAGCCAGGGATGGGGAATTTCAGGAATGGGGAGCTAAGGGTTCATAGTGTCAATACTTAAAAAAACAATTTATTGCAGTGAATCAAAGCAATTGTTAGTTGTTTTTTATTTAAAAAACAGAAACACAGCCCTAACCTAATTTTTTCATATTTGTGTACAAACAAGCGCAGGGCAATGACGTCTTCACTTATCCAAATGTAACGGTGGTAACTTCTACTTTTGTTTGTTCTTTACTGTATGAAAATCGGTTGAATAGAAGAGAAGCATTTATTTTTTTAACTATGATTTTCGATTTCTAGAGCCATCTTGTCAGTCTTGAACCAAATGAAGTAGAAGATAGTCCGTTGGGAAAAAAAGATGAAAGAAGGCTTAATTTGCCGGCTTTTATGCATTTTTTTAAATGAAAATTTGTCATTTTTTTTTAATTCACTTCTTGTAAAAGTATGACATGTTATACATAAAAAAAAGGTTGTTCACAGAGATATTTAAAAAAGTTTTTTGTATCAGTATGTGAATTTACACAATTTTTGTTGTTGAAACATGTTATGAAAAAAATTAGAGTTATGTCCCTTACCTAGGTAATTGTATAAAGTGGAATTCTCAAAAGCCTCGGCAATTAAAGGTTAAAGAGACGGCTCTTTAAAAAAAAGACAAATGAACAAAAAAAACAACTATATACTAATTACACCATCACCACCAACAAAATTTACACCACTTTGATGTGTAGATTTTTCACTTTCCTGGACAATTATTTTCAAGAATATAAATTAGATAATTTTTAAAGGCTTAACAATTATAACTAATATATGTTGCTTTCGGGAAGCTAAAAAGCTATAGACAAGATGATACCCTAAATTGATTTGATTTCAAACTCACAAATTTCATGGAAGGAGTTTAACTGGCTTTCAGATTTAAATTTTACGAAATGTGATGAACCAAAATTGATATTTTTTCTACCTGTGGTTGAAGAGATATTGTGCTGTAAAAACGTCCTATTTGCTATTATATTACAAAGATGCCGATGACCTCTACAAAAGTCTGTTCACAATGCTCATATGCCAGTAAAGACCCTTACATGACACCTGACAGTGATGTATATGTACTGGGCCTGCATTAGTTGTGTTTGCATCGCCTAAGCCTGCAGTAACTTAGCAGGCCTCTCTCCACGACGATCAAAACTAATATAGTGCAAAACTGCCAAAATGTGACACTGTAATATACTCAGAATTTTTGTATTCAAATAAATAACGTGACCTGAAATTATGTCTTATACGTGTGAAAATTATACAGAAAATCAACTGACTTTGTACAAAAAAAAAGAAGGAACTTGCAATTAAAAAAAAAATTGTTTTCATTTTCAGTCCATACCAAATAATTTGGAAAAAATGGTTTGTTTAAATGCTGGAGTTTATTTATGCCTTACATATCAGTTGACTACATTTTGCTCACCACATATCGCAAAGATCTTGCTGGATCATCTGTGAAGGGGCGAATCTGGAAGATCTCTCCAGTATTGTTGACAATGGAGTAAGCCAAGTTACCGAAACCATCACTTTGCAGCTCGTAAAAGATTTGGTTCTACAATAAACCAATCAAGACGATATTTGATTAAATGTAAATGGTTTTTCCCATACATGACACAAGAGTTGTGTACAATTTTCAGTACCAAACCCCCCACACAACCCCCCCCCCCGCGCTCAAAATGAAAAAAAAATGGCATGGGAATCAAGAAGAGAGATATAAGGTAATAATAATGCTTAATATAGCGTAAAACATTTGTACAGAAAAATATCATTAAAAAAGATCTGCAAGGGTCGAGCATTTTCTCTATTATATTGCTTTGTGTTAACTGATACAACATAAAAATCTGGCAACCTGCAGCAGAAAGAAAAAGGACAAGCATCTGAGATTATGACAAAAAGATCAAATAAAGAAAACAAAACAACCTGACAAATTGGTTAAGACAACATTTTGAGACATATCTATTTCAAGTTTCGAAATAAAAAGGAAAGAATTTTGAGTGATTGCTATTAAATGTTAAAGCTACTCAACCAAAAAAAAAATATCATTTTTCTACATTCATTTTTCAGTTTCACACAAAATTTAGACAAAAAAACCCCATCGAAGTTTAACACTGAGTGCACTGTAAAAATCTATTTGTGTGTAAAAAATGGCAAGCACACATGTCTTGCTTTGCCCGCAAAACCTAAGAATAAAACTTAAAATCCTTACACCAGCAGCTCCATCCGTAGCTTGGGTATTCTCTAACAGCTCAGGTACTGGATTGTTCTCCGGCTTCTGATACCTCACTTCATCTGGTCTAAAGACAAGGCCCTGTGACTCGCGGATACTTATGGTCACTGAAGAGGTGGCTGAGAGCGATGGGATACCACGGTCTGCTACACGTATAGGAAACTGGGCAGGGAAAGATCCAGGTGGCACAAAAAACATTTTTTTCAAAAGAGCTCTCCAACAATTTATAAAAAATCTCATAACTCCACGTGAAGACATACTTTGTAAAAACCCAAAAATTTGTACTTTTAGAACTGTAATATTACAAAACTAATAAATTTGATCTTGCTTAAATATTTATTTAACTTTACCGTGATTCTCATTTCAATTTCTCACATACAAAATATATTAACTAAAGGCTAAACTACCTTAGACTCAGATGAATCCTTTTTTATAAATAAAATGTTCTTATTCAATGTTATAATTCAGTTAAATACTAAGATGAGACTCAAATTGTTCAATTAATCAAGTTCTAGCTTTATTGTATATGTGTACATGATATGTGAACACTTATTGTATTTCAGTAGTATTTCAGCTCATGCCGAAGCAAAGATATGAAAACTTTAGCGCTGCCCAGAAAAAAGTAGGCCTAAATAGTGTTTTGTCACTGATACGTTGAATGTGGATAAATCATAATAATACAACAATACACATCAAGAGCAAAGTAAAAAACAGAAAGCTATCAATGTAAACAATCCTTAAAATACCTCGTAAAGAGTTTGCGATAGCCTGTCAAGTTGCCTACGGGGAGAAATTGCCCCTTGGTTGTTGATGAAGAAAATACTTTGCGCAGTAGCATCGTCAATAAAGAAGTCGAGAATACCATTTTGGGAGTTCTGAAGAATTTACAAGTTGGTTGATAATGGAAATATAAAAATAGTTTACATCCATGGAATAAGAATGACCTGGGGTAAGGGATTGGTTCTAGCTTTGCACAAAGTTGAGTGATGTCACACAAGGTAACAACCTCAGTACATAAAAATACCTGAAAGGTGATTTCCCAAAACTCACTTTTGCTGAAATCAGACATAAGCCTCTCACATGATTTTTTATGTTTCAGTCAACACAAATATGCTGCATTAACAATCAAAAGTTGGTAAAAGGCCCCTATATATCATAGCATCAAATGTATTTTTGTAAAGAAAAAGGTGAAGTAATGAGGAGTTTTATTAAAGCAAATAGCCAGTTTTGGAAAACACTCTCCATTTCTAAAAAGGTAATCAATTATTATATTCTACAAGTTACTATAAACCTCGTCAAATTTGAAGCCATTAGCTTCAATTAGTGATTTACAAGGCCTCTAATTTGCATGATAATGGCTTTACCTTTCAACAAAAATTAGGTAAATATATAGACATTACATGTTCTTTAAATAAGTTAGATCCTGGAAACTTTGAATTGTAAATAAATTTATCACTTGGTAAAATGCTACAATAATTATAAACATTGGATGTATTTTAATGAAGTCAGACGCTGGAAACTTTTAATTGTAAATGAATTTTGCTCTTTGTAAAGTGCTACGATAATTTTAAACATTATACACATTCAGTGTAGGTAAACAAGCTCTCGTTTCATCGAAGCTTTGTTTTATTCTATTCGAATACATCAAGCCAAATTATGCAGTGCTCATGAGCTGCAAGAGTATGAATAACAAGGACAGTGGCAAGCTTAAACAGAGAATCAACCCACTGATGGATTGCCATCTGTGGCAGAAGCAACGAGGATGGTGGAGAAAATATCCAGACTATCAGGTGCTGGGCTGGAATAAGATCTCTCAAGGAATCTTGGAGCCTGATTACGTTCCACATTGATGTTCACTGTGGCTGTTGCTGAAAGAGGACTCAGGCTTGGATCACTGGCAACCACAAGAAGCTGAAAGACAATATTATCATTTTGTCAAATCAAGGGAAAGTTTTAAAAAATTGCTGGAAAATTAAAGGAGACGAGGAGACTAAATGAGAAGTAAGCACATTTCCAGTTCCGAAAAGAAAACCTGAGTTGCTGTATAAAGTTTAACCACTTGCTTTAGCATTCTTCAGCAGTGTTTGGATAAAACTTCATCAGTTTCCATACAAAAAAAAAATTCCTTTCATAACTTTTCCAGCTTTTCACACATAACACTTCAACGGTTGTTTTTCTCCATAATGTCTTGTGTCAAGAGTGATTAAATAGGATGTCGCAATTTTCTCCTTTGAAAAAAAAAAGACATTTTTCAAAGCTTCCAAATGTCAAAGACTTAATAAAATCATCAAAATTTTGATTTAAAATAAGAGAAAAAGAGGAGAAAAATGGACCTTTACATGGCATTTTCTTAAACAAGGAATTACCGACTTCTAACTAATTTGCCAAGAATGTAAGACATATTTTGTTAATTCAGTACCATTCTATGCGACCTTATGTACCTGGGAATTTCTACTGTCAGCTATCAGTGATATTGGTAAAAGTGCTGACAAACATTAAAGTTCACAACAGTCATTTACAGATCTATTTTGTTAGCTTTGTAACTACCATGTAATTCCATTTTTATGGAGTTCAATTAAAAAGGCAGAAAAATATACTGATTTTTTAACTCTCCCAAATCCTTTTCATCTATATCAGAGTTTTGCAATATTTAATGAGACCCTGGAGTCAAAAGCCCAGATTTTGTAAAGTGGACACATCCTAATAAGAGTGTGTTGGTAAAGCAACTCTGTCCACTTATTTCACTTGTTTCCAATCAATCAGTGGAAATTCTGTTGGTAGACATTTTGCAATCAATAGTTGGATAGTGGAATACATGTAGGGCCTACAAAAAAATGTTCGGGGAAAATGACATACCACTAAAAGTTAATGGAGTAAGTTGTGCAATAAACTGAAAACACACCTGGTAACTGTTTGGACGGGATGCGTCCTCACTGAGCCTTCGGGCAACTGAAACTTGTCCGGTATAGCTGTTTACCGTGAACCAATCAGAAGCAGAGCGGCTGTCAGAGGACAGACTGTAAAGCACATTGCTCTCTGGGGGCTGAAGTAAGAAGGATAAGAGATGTATCTTTACAGGTAAAACCCTGGGCAATGAATTATTTCAAATGCTACTAAAGAATAAAGTTGCTCCCTGAGAATGACAAGGTTCTATCTTCATAGGGCGCATCATTAGGAAAATTGAGTTTAAAGTTTTAGCACTGCTCAGTTCTGTTACAAAATAAAAATTTTGAAAAAGTTTAAAACCACCTACAGAAAGGTGACATAACCTCAATTCCTTGAAACAACTTAGAACATGATTACAGAGATAGCAGCACGATGTGCCTAACTCTATTTCGCCATAAAGTGGACATAAACCTTGGGCGCTTAGTTTCAAGTCCATTTCTTTTTTTTTTTTTTTTTTTAAGTGGGCATGCTTTGATATAACATCTGGCATGTAAGCAATCAAAGTTAAGATTGAATCGAGTAAGTGTTGGTCACTGGCAAAGCAGTCTTATTTCAGAGCTTTGAATGACCCTCTTCTATTTTATAGTAAAATGTAGTCCTTAAAACCTAAGAATAGTTAGGTGATTTACCAAGGCATCCCCATCAGTTGCAGAAACTGTTGTGACGCTCGTGCCTGGGGCATCATAGTCAGCAACACTGCCAGGATAAGTTTTGAGCGTGAACTGCGGAGCATTCAGGTTGCGGTTGAAGGTCACTGTAACCCAGCTTGCGATGATATCTGAAGGTGCATTCTCGTCATATGCTTCGATAAACAACTACAAAAAGAAAGCGAAAATACAGCATGGTGATTCTGATTAGTAGTGAACGTGTATTATCCTTAAATGCTTCAATAAACTATTATTTAAAGAAAACAAAACCAAAAACGTGGAGATCCTTGTTGTCAAGTTTACTCAACCCGAACTTAAGTGGGAATAGCCATTTATGAGAGGTAGAAGGTGAGAATTTATACATTAATAAATTAACAGCTAATCTAAATAGGTTTTTTCTTTTTTCCAAATATGCTGTACATTTTTAAAAACGTGAAACAAGAAATGATTTTTTCAAGGGTATTATGGCAGGATGAAAAAAGATTAGAACTGAAAGTAAACGAAAAACCAAAACAAAAGAAAACTGCCAAAAAATCAAAGCAAACATTTTCAATTACAATTTTGCAATCTAACCCTCATTCAATTCATCCGTTTTATTAAAAGACAAACAAAACAATCTAATGTGAATCGGTTTCTTTGGAATCAATTTTAGACTAAGGTAAAAAGGAAACTTCTCTTTAAAAAGAAAGTTTCACGTATCAACCTGCAAAGAAAAAAAAACAAAACCAACTCAAACAGGGCACTTACCACAACACTTGATAATTGCGCCATGTTTTGGCTGTTGACCAAGCTGTTGGTCAGAGTGAAAGTACCAGTGTTCTCATTGATATTGAAGAAGTTGACGGCAGTGCTGGGTGCTGATCCACTCACCCTATACTTGATGCCAGCCTGGAAATAAAGGGAAAATTATTGTTCAAGAAATGGCACGTTTTACCCTGATGCACAAAACAAAGGGAAAAAAATGACAAAACAAAAGTATAAAAACACTCCAGGGAAAAAAATATTGAGAAAAAAAAAGAAAAAGTTACCCTCATTTGGTTTAATTTTTATTCTGAAAGCATGAACGTCAGTCCAAAAGGCCAAATATCTCATGTCCAGGGAAAAATCTTTAAAGTCAGGAAATTATGTTTACAAGAAAAAGCAATTTGAAGGTCCAATTTTTCCCAATTTTCTCTATATCTAAAAAAAAGTAGTATCTTTCCACAACATATTGATAATACTATGGAAGTTTTAACATTTGGTAGCTAGCTTTAGAAAAATGTCTTGTTCAAAACAGCAATGCCTTTGAAAGTGAAAATTGCAACATACAATTCATTTACTCTGGATGCAAAACAAATGTACTTTTTCATCTCAAAGATTTCTAGATAAAAGCTTCGTCTTGATCTAAATCTAGATTTAGTTGAATTTTACATAACGCAAGAAACCTTAGAATAACAGTGACTGGAAATGGATTGACAGCACAGATCTAAATATAAATTACCAATAAAATAGGGTTCACAAATAACAGAGATGCATAATATCCAGATTTTATGCCTACGACACAAAAGCTAACTTTAAATAATAACAATCCTTATTTATTCAAACCTTTTTTATTATCATTACTTTAAGAAGAAGAAATCAAGATTACCGTAGATCCTGCTTTGCTTGCAGACACTCCTGCATTAAACACAGAGTTAACCTGCTGGTTGATGTTTATGTTTGTTCCAAAAGGGGGATTGTTCCACCGAATTGAGGCAGAAGGAGCCACGTTGACTGTTACTGTTGTCGTAGCTGTCTTTGGTGGGTTTCGGTTGTCAGACACCTGCACATCAAACTGGAAAACAATTGACATATTGTGTTATAATAATATTAATATTGATTATTATGTTAATCATGTTGATCATTTCTATCATAATGTTGACTACCGCTATAATAATAATATCAATGATGATTTCTAGGCCCCAATGGCATCCGTAAAAGCTCATTTATTCAACCCTCACTTTGACATTAATAATGAAAACAGATGTATCTTAGTGCATTGCTCACAGTGCAGCAAAATGAATTTTGTGCAGAACATAACCCATTATAACCCTAGTATAAAAGTTTGATGATAAAATTGTTGTTTTTTTTTTAATTAACAGGATTTAAATAATAGGAGTTTAATTCTAGGCAGAGATTATAAAGTAATAGATTCCAAGGAGTAAAATAGCCTAAAAACAAACCTTGGAGGAGGAAAGTAAAGAGAGGGTGCTGCTAATGAGAACAAGAACAAGAAGAGGTAAGAAGGAAGCTACAGGCATGTTTATCAAACAAAAGAGTTAAACTGAAAACTAAAAATGTTTCTCGTTCAGGGTCAAATGAGTCAGAAGTCTGAAATTCCTACTTTGAGAAAATGCCCCTGAAAGATGTATACATTTTTTTCTTTTTTTGTTCTATATCTTAAATAAAGAACAGTTTTAATATTTTTATACAAAATTTTGATAATTTTATGAAATTTTTTCATGTTTGGCTGTTAAGAAAATTGTATTGTTCCAAACAGCAATACCTATGAAAGTAAAAACTGCGACATCTGACTCATTCACGCTGGAGGCGAGACAAATATGCAATTAAAAATCTTTGACAAAACCCAAATATTTTCTCATTTCAAGAGACAATATTTTTGAGGTAGCGCAAGGAAAAAAATTAAACATTAGAGGATTTTTAAGTGATATTTTTCACAAAAACAATGTTTTCAAACAATACATGAGCAAAAAGACTAGCCTTATGAATACTTCCGATGCCTCCAGATCATTCGCAAACTTAATTATGAAAAAAAAACCATCGTTTAAAATTATAACTCTTCCTCTTTTGTATCAGTATTTAAAATCATAAAGTTTTAATATCTTCACACAAGGTTATGATAATTTTATTCTGAACATCTGAATGTTTAGAAAAATACATTGTTCAAAATATTAACACCTTGCAATGTGAAAGCAGTAACATCTGACGACTCTTTTAGATTGGTTGCGTGACATTTGTTTTTTATACTCCCCACCCTTTGTAAGAAAACAGACCTGTAGGATCATGAATCTTTTAAAAAGTTGTTAAAAACTTATAATTTAATAATCAAACTTACTGTGTACTGGGATCGCCCTCCTCTAAGTGGCTCCACAAGAATAATTCTTCCTGAACTGCCGTCCACGATAAATGGCGTACCTTGAGGATCAGAAGGATCCACTTTGCTGAATGTCAAAGTGTCCTTTTAAACAAACACAAGAAAAAGTTTTAAAATAAAAAATTCAGTGACAATAAAGGTAAACTATTCAAAGCTTACCAAATTAAAGAAAAAATAATTTAAACAAAACCAAATATAAACATTTAACACTTCCTTGTGCACTACATTTGGTTAAACTTTACATTTTAGTATCAACTTAATCTACATCTCATTCTTCAATGAAAGCTATTCCAAATTACAGTTATGAATGCAATCAACAGAAGTACTTGTATAACCTATACTATCTGCCAATCTTCACCTTGTAATTGATTCAACCATTGCCACAAGTAGTACTTTTATATATCATTACTGCTTTTAATTCAACCAGCACCTTTGAAACTACCATCACTGTAGTTGCTCAGGCTAAGTTCACCACTGCCTATGCTGCTACCCACAATACGACTGTTGTTCCACCAATGACTAGATTCCCCTTCACTGTGTTATCTACTTCACATATATGTCACAAATATAACTCTTGTTAGTTCTCAGGAGACAAACTCAATTTTGAGAACTTAGTTACATTATTGACAACAAACCGAATTACAATGCAAGGAGAACGTCAATTTAATACAATGGGTGAAGACGTTTGAAATTTGAGAGGAAAGTGCCCATCCTCTCCCCTCCTCACTCCACCTTAATTTTCTCTCTCTTTACTCAATGACCAACTGCAACACACCTAGCTACGTGCTGCATCTTGAGAGTTTTGAAAAGAAAATAGTTGAAACAAAAAACAACATGTATATTCATATATCTGTTCCTTCCAATATTTCTGTTAAGACTTTAAGGCTAGGTTTGTTTATTTTTTTTATAAAAATAATGTTTGTGAACTGACCCCATCATTATCTTGTGCCGACAGAGTCAAAACTACATCTCCTGGTGGAAATAGGTCATTGATGTTGGCAGTGGTGCTCCCAAAGATAGAAGGTCCATTCTCGTTGCGGCTAGGTCTTATTGTGAGCACCCCAGTACGTCGGTTCTCAGGCCAAGCGGAATCGTACACTTGGATTGGAATCTAAAGGATAACCAGATGATTTGAGTAAATATCAGCACTAACTGAAGTACTGAAGTTCTAAACTAATTGTATCTGTTTTAATCATATATTAAAAAAAGGTGATTAGTTATGCTCTGGCAACACTTTATATGTCACATATCTCTATATTTCACATCAGATTTTAGTTGGGTTAGTCCATTACTTTATGAGATTAACTGTGTTCTAATATAACTTAAACCCAATGAAAATACCCACTCATATTCCATTTGTTTACTTTTAGTGTTTCCGGCTTTTTCACTATGTTGGCTTACCCACAAAAAATTTTACTACATTGCTACTCACTGTGTAAACTGAAGAATCATCTGATTTGACCGAGTTCTCTACAAACACTTCACAAGTCCTTGGATCAACTCGGAAATAGATGCTAGCTGGGTAATTTGCAACAGACTCACATACTATCTGTCCCTGAAACAAGAGTTGAAATAAAAACATATTTACTGTGAAAGTATTGACAACGAAACAGTTAAACACACAACTGTACAATGCAGACTTCACACTAAAGCTGCAAAGAAAGAACTAAAGAGTAAGAACTAAAGCATTATGGAATGGAAGACAAATAGGGTTGAGTTGAAAAAAAAAAGCAAAAAAAAAAAAATATTTAGAACATATTGACAGAGATAGCAGAAGTGTCACCAAATTTGTATACATAACAGAAAAAAAAATAATGAAGAAAATGTTTTCCTCATGGTAATTGCAATTTAATGAAATCTACTATCATCAATACCATAATCATTGGAAAAAAATTACATATGTATTTCTACTGAGGATTTCCCCTCTCTTTCTTTTTAAATAGCAAATATATACATATATGAATTATATGTGTATATCCTCACTGATTGATCACGATCTCTTGTCTGGACTCTAAAGACAGATCCTCCCGCTGGGGTATTCTCTGGTATGCTCTGCTCATCTGGTAAGTTTAAGATTTCGGGAGGAAAGATATCACGGTTGACTGATACTTCATAGGTGGCAGTTTCTGTTCTGGCCTGTGGTGTTCCATTATCTGTGGCTTCAATGGTAAGCTGTAAATTTAAAAAGGGCAAATTTTATCATAAATACGAAAGTGTTTGTGCATTTCCTATAATTAAACAAAATATGTAAGTTTATCAATGTAAAGATTCAAGACGCATGGCCTCTTTAAAATCTGATAAAACCACAAAAAAAATTTTTATTTTAAGTTTATCTCAAATATTTAAAAACTTTATACCTCATGCTAGGTATAATCAAAAAAGTACTTTAGACCCTAGAATCTTGTTCCTGAAACTTTTGTTGTTCAAAAATTTTTTTCTAAAGGTAAGCAAACAGATTTAAAGCAAAGGAGCCTAGCGATCCTAAGGTTGAAACGGAAGAAAACATTACACATAGAGCCTAAAATGGAAGAAAAATGGTGTCCAAAACCTAAGTGAGATCTAGGCCTTATTCAGGCCCTAGATAAAAAAAAATCTTCCAGATATAGTTCTTAATCTAGACTATCAAAATTTATTTTTAGATTTCATGTCAATTTTTAGACAGTCTAGATTTTAAATCTGGATCTAACCTAGATTCTACAGAATTCAACAAATGAAATTAGAAATCAGATGAAGCTATAATTTACTCATGTGTGTCCTTCCACCTACCATTTTTTTTTCAAAGTGTGTCAAATGTGTCCTAAAAATGAATAAATTAAAACAAAAAAAATCATGAAGTCAAAGCTGATAAATATGCATAAAACTTTACCCTGTACAGTGTTGTGTTGGCAGGGTCGTCAGTGAGAGGTTGGATCAAGCTTAGCACACATTTGTCTGAATCGACAGCAAAGAAAGCCTGAGCCTTTGCATCACCAATTAGGGAACATTTCAGGTCCGTCTGAAATTCAATTCAATTTTCAAATTATAAACAAGAAATTAAAAAAAGAATTGATATGTAAGTCTTTACTTGTACCATGTCATAGTTAAATGTTCAGATTTATTTATATATGTGTAGCCAAGCATAGACTTTTTTTTCTCTACCCCCCCCCCAAAAAAAAAAAAAAAATCCAATAGTAATTGTTTTGTACCTTCCATTTTTATTAACGAGGCCTTTATCTGGCAGGGGACTATTTATAGGAGTAACAGGACTTTCTTTGAGAAACAGGGCTTCAGCTGCACTCCAATAAAATGTGATTCTCCATCCGCCCTATCATTCCTCTTTGCAGCAGTTGCAATGCTAGCATCAATTTAGTCTATGGATCTAGTCTGTAACATTCTTCTGACTTCTATTCCATCAATGGTAGAGAGTGAATGTGTGATAGTGTAGACTAGCTATTTCCTTGGATCTGTGCTGTGGCTGCTGTGTTGTTTTATTTTTGTTTGCCCTGGCGATTACAGTTAACAGCTTTACGTACCCCTGGTCTCCAGCGTTGTTTGAGAGCTACGAGGTATATCCGTTTGCTAACATATGGAAGTATTTGATAAATCTATTGTCCTATCTGAATATGCAAATGAATGTATGTATATAAAAAGCCTAAACCTAGCTACTGTTGGAATAGGTGCTCTATAAATAGCCATGTATAATAATACTGTTATCTTTAGGCGTATTATCAAATGATACTTTTGAATTAATAAAACTATCATGTTCAATGCCCAGACTCCTCAAATGTTTTCATATAAAATCCTTTGTTCTCAATATAATGGGGAAAAAATAAAACAAAAGGAAGAAATACTCCCATTTGATTTTTATCACAGTAAGAGAAGAATGACTGAAAGTATTTCCAAAGCAATTTTTAATCTAAAAATAGTTCCCAAGCTGAATCTCGTAACTTGTGAAAAAAATGCTCTGACTTTAGCATCGCCTAACCCATAAGGGGCTTCTTAAGTAGAACAAACATGAAATAGAAAACAAACAAATGCTGCAAAGAAGATGATATTTTGTAAGAAACACTGTTGAGGAGATTATAGAAGGAAAATGCCAGAGTGGAATATTTGTTCTACATAGAATAATAACAGTTAAGAAATATTGAACAATTTTCTAAAGTCAGACTCATGCGCAACTGCCACATGACTCATAGGTTACTTACACTGTCTGGATCTGATACTTGAATGATACGCGCCCATTGATCTGGGTTAGTATTCACAGGCAGAGAAAAGCGGAAAGGTGGGGAAAAGGTAGGCCCATTCGCATTACGGTCAACATTGATGATTAGATCTCGACATGTCCTAAGGTTGGGGAAGGCAGTGTCAAAAGCGCACACCCTCAACTGAAATGACAAGGTCAAGCAAAAGCAGTTTTACAACTGTTACAAAAACTGTAACCAGTTATCTCCTTTAGTTAAAAAAAACAATGAATTTTTTAAAATACTTTTTCTTTTTACAAAATAAACAGCTCAGTTAAAACCAATGAATTTTTTTAAAATGCTTTTTTTTTGTACAAAATAAACAGCTGTTATCCTCTGAAATTTAAAAATATTGAAAAGAAAATAAAAAAAAATTAATGAAGATTTGAAAAAAAAAATGTGTTTACAAAAAGCCATTTAGATATAACAATACAGACTTTTCCCCAATTTTTTCTGAATTACTTTAAAGACAGAATCAAACATTGGCATAATTACTTTTCTCTGTAACAATATAAGAATGTTTAAAAAAATTACACAGCAATAGATTGAATGTTGTTATCTGTTGAACCAGGTATTTTAAAGGAAAAAGGATGACAGAAGCTTTGTACAAAGCATAGAATTTCATTTTGGCAGAATTCAGGTCATGAAAAGCCTTATGTAATGCTACAAAATTTAATGATTTAACATAACTTTTGTAAGATTGTGAGATCAGACTATACGCTAACTTGAAATTAAAAAATTAAAAGATTCTGACACAAGTGCTTTGATATCAACATACACAGACTGCATAAATAGTGATAACTGGAGAAATAATGATATTCAACACATTATTCACACATGTATGAAATTTTTATACTTGGTTGCTTAGACTGCATCTCTTGTCCCACTGTCTTTCAAACTATAAAGAGAGTTAGAACAAATAATCACAGCTAGGGATAAAAATTTTTGTACTCTGGAATGGGTAAGAAAAAAAAGAGTGATAATAGAACTTACCGTGTATTGCGTCATCTTGCTTGGGTCTTTTAGCAAGTCACCAGTGAGGCTGACCACGCCAGTTGTTGGATCAACATTGAAGAAGGACAGAGCCGGGTAAACCCCAACTGCCTCATAACGCAAATCACCCTGGGAACAACATTAAAAAAAAAAATTCACCAGAATGAGCAGTGGTTTACTTGAATTGTGACAGAATGACAAAACATACAAAACAATTGAAAAAATTGAAAAAGGAGTGTACACGAAAGCTCAGGGAAATTAAAAAAAAAGTATGGGGAAAAGGTTGAAATTGATAGAGAGAGAGAAAGAGAGAGAG
>BMAT01013948.1:246810-265691 GCA_019649035.1 Elysia marginata | reverse complement strand
GAGAGAGAGAGAGAGAGAGGGGAGGAAGGTGTTGAAAATAAAGTAAAGATTTTCCATTATACATTTATGCATTTAGTAACTGTGCAAACATATCTCCACCCCCCCCCTTTTTCATTACATCTTTAACTATACGTTGAAAACGCAATTCTGACAACTTACCACTGTGCCACCAACTTTAGAGGCACTCAGTGTTGCCACCTGTCCAGGAAGTCTTGTTTCAGGCACTCGGACTGGATCGGGCTGGGTCATAATTGGGGCGTTCTGAGTTGTGACAGTCACTCGCACAGTTGCATCCGCTGTCCTTGGTAATGGATATCCGTTATCAGTAGCTCGCACTCTGCACTGTAAGATTGTAAAGAAAGGACCAATAGAATCTGTATTTTCACGGAGCACAACTTACCTTTAATTACTCTTAGCAGTATGAAATCTAGTTATAACTTACTACTTTAACCAAATACTTAGCCATGACACACAACCTGAAAAGCAATACATGTCATAAACAGGGAAAGTTTGCCGAGTTTCATGTGTTTTAAGTGCTTTTAGTTTTAGGTTTAAAAACTTGTGGCAAATGGCTACACTTCCAAATTTATTCTGTCCACCAAAGTTGTAAAAAGGTGAAATATGTCTTTTTCAGCTTAATATCTCATCTCAAGCTTGGTCGGTGGACAATATATCAGTTGTTCCAGGACTTTCATTATAAGGAAAAAAAAACGACTTACATCAATTATGCCTTCAGGAATGGTGCTTGGATCAACTACAAGCAGGAACTGACCAGTGGTGGGCAAAAGTCGGAATGAGTCCAGGCATTGCTGGGGACCTTGTTGACTGTATGTGATTATATCCTGCATTTGGTAAAAACAATTGTTATATATATTTTTTTTTGGTCTTAATCCTGATAGGTCAATATTTCAAAGCCTTGAATTGTAGGTAAATTTTAATTTAAAATTAACCTAAGGCAAAACTTTGCAAAATTTTGAATATTATCTTAAACTTATTACACTTAAATTTTTAACCAAGAGGAGTATATTTTAACTTTGTCACAGCTCTGTTTAAAAAACAGCATAAGAGATGCAAATATCTTGTTGTTATGAAAACGTAACACAAAAACATGTAAGTTTTCCACAAAAGACAAACAACAATCTTCACACAGCGAACTTAACTGTTGTGACCGATAAACCTAGCTGGAAAAAAAATTCTTTTCAAAACAATTTTCAATTAGGAGACCCCTTTGCTGTGGTGGACTGCAGTTCAATGCATAGACTAGGTTTCGAGACCCAATTATTTTCAAATTGCAATGTTCCTGTCAAAAACATTCTTGACCAGAGGCAAGCTACTGCGTAAAGAGAAAAAAAACTCACTCCATCCCTGGCATCCTCTGCATTCACAGTGACCAGATTAGTGAAGACTTGTGTGTCTACTGCCACTGAGGCCTCATACAGGGACTGATTAAAGGCAGGCTCATTGTCATTCCTTGAAACACTTATGTCCAGGCGAGCCGTTGCAGGGAAGTCAGGGAACAAAACATCGTAGGCCTTGACAGTCAACTAGAAAATTGTGTTAAAAAACAAAGTCAATGTTTGAGGACAAGTTCTCTACACTTTACACAAAGAGTTAAAGATTTTTTTCTCACAAAGTATAAATTTGTTGTTTTTATATTTAGATGCTTAACAATTTTAAAAAAATGAAAAATTGGCCATATCTAATGTTTACATTAAAGTATTTTTATCAAACAGTCAAAGAACTTGATGCATTGGTCACATAATGAAAAAAAAACCTAACACAACAGGCGATTGTTTTTTTGTGTTTTTTTCTTTTTTTGCTATTAGATAATGGAGGAGATAAACATCTTAAAAAGACAATGACTTGAGAAGTTGATGGGTGAATGGGGTCAAATTTCATCTGAAAAAATTTGGCAGGGGTTGATCTTTTAAAGTGAATTGACTGGATGCCTGTGACATACATGTACTTAGCAATCTTTTTTCGATGAAGTGAGCAAATTTTTAATCCTTCAAACAGTTTTTCAAACACAATTAACAAGCCCCAAAGTTCAATATAAAAACTTTTCTCCAGTACAACAAAAACATAGAGCCAATTGTCAAACAAGATATAAATGAGCATAGAAGCTAAATATCTTTCAACATTTGTTCAAGAATAACAGTGCTTGAAAGGAGGGTTGTCACAACACGGAAAATAAAAGACAGGGTATTAAAATCCAACTTTAATTGTACTCCTGTGATTCAAACTTTGCACACATATAAGCGCTGATAATGAGTTACCATCTAACACTTCATGAAGTGACAGAAAATGCATGCACTATAAGAATGACCATTATAAAACAAGCTGAGAAAGCCATAATATTATTCTACAACCTACCGAGTAAGACATTTCTCTGAAGTTTCTCAGGCTATTTTTCACAGTCACTAGGCCGGTGCTTTCATTGATGGCAAAAAAGTAAGGAGCAAGGCCTTCGCCAGTAGCCTCATAGCGCACCTGAAAGCAGAAAAAAAAAGAATAATAATAACAATAAGATCATTGAGTTGCACCACCGTTGCTATCGCCTGATATATCATACAAATTTTTTTTCTTTACTTGATCAGACATGGCTTAAAACTGTTCTATTTTGCTCAAATCTTTAGAATGTGTTTCACAAGACTCTTTCCAATACATTTTCCTTCACTCCTAGTTGATCTTAAGTCCCCAATATTTTTGTTTTTGCTTTTCACAATAGCAGCCCTATCCTGAGCTTTGATGTCATTTGTAAAATGTTTTTAAAAGCCTGTGACTGAAACTCAATTTGCAGCAAAGCTGTTGTCTTGCCTTCGGGTACTTAACTCTTTAACCCACTTTCTTTTCTTTTCGTTCTAGGATTGGCCTATTTTCCTCTATCTCAGCTATAACCTTCTTTCGTTGCAATAATGATAATTTAAAACACGGTTTTTAATTTTCTCATCTTTTCTCAGGGTGAGGTGTCATGAAGGATTCACATGATTCAATTTAAAATTATGAGAAAATTTCATGTTAAGTGTTTCTGTAACAATTATGCGCCACACACATATTAATTTCCATTTTTAATTGATTAAAAGAATACTACCTTATTTCATCTTATCAGTGAGAGCTCCTATAGTCTAGAATGTTTTTCAGAAAAAACTAAGAGAAATGACACAATTGAACATTTTAAGATAAATTTTAAAAGGAATATGATAAGAATATTATCTGTGATTGTAGAACATATTGGTAATAATTTTCATAAGGATCTGTAGCTATTTATGGATCATATGGGTTAGTATTGTAAAACTTTCCATTTCCGTTTAATGCTACACTCTTTTACAATGGCTTATGCTTATACCTAAACAACTTTATTCTACTACATATAAGTGTCACTAAGCAGTGTTTTAGCAAATTTTCTAGGTGCTCTATGATTCAATTATTATCATTATTATTACCTCTTCTTGTAGAAGGCTAAAAAAAGGCAGGTATACAAACTCACAGTTGCACCAGGCTTAGTTGCTATCATTTGATCATAGACAGAGCTGGAAACGGGAAGGTTCTCTGGAACACTGGTTGTATACCGTCTCTGAAGGAAGCCAGGCGGATTTATACGTCTGATAGTCACAAACACATCCACGTCTGCGGACTTTGGTGGGTTGCCAGAGTCTGTAGCGCGCACCACCAACTGAAATGTAGAAAAAAAAAGCTTTTGGTCCATCTTTTTCCTCTTGCATTTATTTGATCTCTGTCTTTCAAAAGTAATATGAAAAATGGTAGAAGGCAAAAAACTTGAGTATATTTACGAAGAAAATGAGGATTCAGAAGGGTGGACATATGTATATAAGGTCTAAAATATGTAATAAAAATGCAGAAATAAAACTTTTTCCTTATTAACCAAAGAGGAAAAAATATGAATCTAGATAACAAGACAACGTATCTCCTTTGTTATAGCTTCATCACTTTGAAACATCATGCATGGAGTTTTTAATTTTTGCTGCTGGTTAGGGAAGTGGGAAGGGGGATGATGGTGTGACTTTTCACACAAACTGGACTTACAGTAATGCGGAAAACTTACTGCAGGTAGGGGAAAAGGTTATTGGGGAGTGATTAGGCAAGGAGAGGATTATAATATGTTAACCATGACAGTTAGAAGGACATGATGTAAAAAGATCCAATTGATGCCTCATGGATAATTAAAAAAAAACAATCCCACAAATTTTAAACAGGCTCATCCAACAAGATATGTACGATCAAAGTTTACCACTGAGGAAACAACAATGTGATAAATTTCTATCGGCTAATTGACAAATAAAAGAGACTTACATTGTAGTTGTTGGATCTAGCTTGTGTAAGAGAGCGCTTGATGTACATCTCACCAGTGGAAGTCTCAACATAAAAGAAAGAGAGGCCGTCACCATTGCTGTTGCGGTCCCTCAAAAGCCTGTACTCAACTGTATCCTGTTGGGGAAAAATATGGAAAATAACATTAACAACAGGATATCCAATACAGATTCATGAAATAGAACATTTGGCAGAAGAAAAAATTGTGGGGGTAAGCGTTTGGGATTTTCAATAGTCAATTTGGCAATTCAAAAGAAAGTAGATCTTAAAGACCACCATACACTTAAAGTACTACAAGTTTGATCAATCCTTTAAATTGATGGCGTGAAAATTTTTGTATATCTGATTCCAGCAACATATAGTTTCTTAAAAGACTAAAAACATAACAAAGGCAAAATATAAATAAAAATAAAACCTTTAGGATTTTGTTGACTAGATTCACAGCATGTCAAACAAAAATGTCTCTTAATTGGGGTTCTGTGGTCATGATTTAAAAAATTAAATACCATGACCTCATACATACATCTCACCTATACAAATATTTGATGATTCTCAATTTTAAACTTGGAAGATATCTCCATTAAAAGAGGTCATTTAAGAAACAGCATAGATTAAAAAATATGAAATACAGATATATTTTTTCATCAAATAAGGAAGATTGACTGTGGTCTCTCCTCACCCCATCACGGTCAGTAGCAGAGATGTTGGTGACCAAGTTTTGAATAGGATGTGTCTCGTCAACAGATGCAAACACAGGGTTTGGTGAAAATGCTGGAACATTGATATTTCGAAGGACACTGATTGAAACTGTTGCTGTGGCTTTTGCAGATGGTAAGGCATTATCAAAGGCCACCACTGTCAGCTGGTAGATAGATGATAAAACATAGTTTTCATTAGATTTTTAAAAATACATAAAAGTCAAAATCAAGATATTTTGCTAAGGTTTTTTTTCTACCCTATGTCTATATGGCTTAAAAATGTATCATTACTTACCACATAGTTCTCCCTAGCTGTTGTGTCTTCTTTCAGGTCCTTGATTATCCTCAAACTTCCATCAGTAAGGCCGACATCAAAAAAGTTATTGGCTGGGTACGTACCAGTAACTTCATAGTTTATAGCACCCTGAAAAATATGTTTATGGTATAACCTTTTCAGATTAAAAAAAAAAAGCACAGATTAAATTTTAAAGCTGAGAACAACAAAAAATGGGCATGAGTTGAAAGTGTCAGTGAAAACGAAACATATATATATACTGATATATATTTACACTGATTAATTCTTTTAGAATCTGCTGCTGTAATGCACTATGAAATAAGGTAAAAAAAAAGTAAAGATTAAACTTAAAAATTTCAGTACTTTTTTTCAAGACCACAACTTTTTCCTATTATTTGTGCCTGAATGTGTCTCCCAATTACCTGTAGGTCCCCATCTGTGGCAGACATTGCTGGTCTGAGAACAATAACATCATTTACAGGCCTTGACTCTTGGATTGTAGCAGAATACACGGTAGGGTTGAATTCTGGTGGAAACTGGTCACGTCGCAAACTCACATTGACCTGAGCAATGTCTGTTTTGGGGTTCACAAATCGGTCTGAAGCTACCACAGAAAACTGGTGACAGAGGGAAAATATACAAAACGCAAAATATTTAAAATCTCATTGGTTATTACGAAAAAAAAAATACAGCAATGCTAGAATTCAAAGTGCAGAAAAAGATCACCTAAAATAATATTTTAAAAAATCCTATGTATTACATAATTACGGAGAGCTAAAAACATCTTATAGCTGCTTTGACTAATTAATTTTACAATTAAGCTTCACTATCTGAGAAACACAACTACTCACACAAAACATATTTTCCTAATCTTATTTACAAAAAAAACCACACACACAAAAGAATTTGCAGAGATAAAAAACAACATTATCTCCACTGGACATAACAACAAAAAGATTACCAAAAACTCTTGTTGAGATGTCGGCAGGCTTGAGAGAGAACTGATGAGGTAAAGGATGCCAGAATTTCTGTCTAAGAAGATGTAACTGCCCGAGTTGTCAGTGGCCCTTATTGTATAATAGGGAATATCCTGTAAAAAAAAAGAAAAAAAAAGAGTAAAACAAATTAGTATTTTAAGCCCCCCCAAAAACCAATAAAAAACAATAATGGCACCAGCAGCAACAATAGTATTGCAGCAAAAAATTAGAAGGAACTTGCGTCTTCAAAAAGGTGCCATTTTTAATGTAAGAAAATATGCATAAACTTGTTTAGAAATATAGAAGGACTGTCAAATAAATAATTTAATGCTGGTTATTGATGTGAAAATTTAAGTGGAAACAGTTTCACAAATATGTGACAACCAGTCTAAATGGTTCAGATGTCAAAACATTTTTTTTCTATTCACCGATTGCGCCACTGCTCACCCCAGATATATACTAGGATGCAATAAAAGTGCACCTCCTAATATAAAGCATTGAAAGGCACAGGGGTAGAAAAAACTAACAACAAAACTTGTTTTTCTGAATTCCTTATTTATTTAATGAAAAAAATTTAATAACCTTAGTATAATAAAACGCAAATGAAAAAAGATGATCGATAAATAGAGTTATATAACGATAAAATATTAGGCAGAACAATTTATTAGGCCATTAAAATTATTCACAATTCATTAAAACAAATGCCTTGCATTCTATCCAAGTGAGTCTTCAGTCGTATGACCCAGTTTTGAGATAGACTTTTAAAATATAGTGGATGTTTGGAAGTCAAATTTTGTAAATTTTAGATATTGGTGCCAAAACCATTTCTAAATAGTTTTCACTCCTGATTCATGTTGAAATTTCATCTTTTGTGTGTTTAATTTCAATTGGTATGGTTGTTAAAGTCTTCACACCTTTTTAAACTGTTAACGCAGTATTCTCCCTTTACTGAGTCCTAAACCTGCCGACTTCAAACAGCTATAACTTCACACAAAAGCATGATAGAGCTTTTCTGTGATACCAATATCTTACCACTTTACAATTGTGAGTTAGGACTCATTTTCAGTGGTTGCAAGACACTTGATTTGAAGCAATATTGAAAATGTCAAAAATTTGCTACATCCAAGCACACTGTCCTTGATCATAATAACATGATAAGCTGTATTTAAGCACAGAATGCCAAATTATCAAAAAAAAACAAAAAACAAAAAAACAATAAATTGTAACCTGAGCATGAGCCATATAAAATGACTGTTAAGCTCAAATTTTGCTCCCATAGCATGCAAAAATATTTCTTGATTCATATCTATCTCCAAAGAAGGAAAAAAAAAACCCAAACCCAGATAAACTGAGGATTTGGCATTCCAGAGTAGAGTAGAATAATAACTATATTCTTCATTGTAAAGATCATGACGATGAATTTTATTGACAATAAAAAGAATATTTAAATCTCAAAACAGTGTAAGACAGGAAAAAAATAATAATAAAAGAATATAAAACATAACAGTGATAGAGAAAAAGACAGCTAATTAAAAAAAAACTCACCCCATCCAGATCAGTAGCATTGACTCTTCCAATGACATAACCAAGGTTATTCCCATCCTTGTCAATATCAATAGAAAAGAAATAGGGATCTCCCACAAAGTTAGGTGGAAACTGGTTTCTTGTTACAGTGATAAAGATAGTCCAGGGTTGACTACGCACTTGAGGCAGTCTGGAGTCATATGCGTAAATAACCAGCTGGGGACCAAATTTATATTTTCAATTGCAGAGGTTCATTGAAATAAAAGCTGCAGGTGTTTCATATGCCAAAACAAAAAAATAAAACAAATATATAAATATTCCAAATGATGTCTACTGAGGAGTGGAGACATCCACAAAACACTGTGTCTAGGCTCATGACATAGGAAGGTAAATCTATAACTAATATATATATGTCTATCTTCCTGACAATTACAAATGGCAAACAATTTACAATTAAGGGCAGGGCCAACTAACTAGTTATTCTATGTGAACTATATACAGTAATAGTAAGAGCTCATGCTTACAGCACAAGAGAAAAGAGATCAATATAGACGAGTGCCTTAAATGGCACAAAACAGGAAATGGGCTCAAAGGAAAAAGAATTATTTGTGTGAAGAACTGGGAAAACCATCCACTTCCGTCAAAAATTGAAATTTACTTTTATACATAGAAGTAAAAGAAGAGGTTGTCCACAATTAATCACTTTAAAAAAAAAAACAATATGTAGAATCATATTTAAATTACAACATGTTTTGTTGATGTTCTTAAGTTGGAGACAGAGTAAAATATTTTCTTTTAAGGGCTAAAACTCTTAATGTGTATCAGCGACATGTGGATGTTTTTTCCACCTCCTCACACACTTAATCTAATATCATTTTAAACTTAAATGTATAAAATTAAATAACTTGACACACAAAAAAAAATGCACAAGTTTTTTTTTTAATTCGTTTATTCAAAATTAACTTTAAGAAAACTATTGACAAGCATTATAGAATAATAAATTCAATACTCTGCTGTAGTAAGTTCATACATAGCATAGCTGCTTTGTTAAATGTTTGAAGGAGGATAATTTTTTTTTAAAAATTTGACTGAGGTGACCTCTAACCAGAATTTCAATTCAATGAAAATGAGAAAAAAAAATACACTTAGATGCAAAACATTTCTAGATATAACTGCCTGGTTTCAGTAAAAACAAAAAATAATTTAAAAAAAATGAAAACAAAATTGAAGTACAAGGGCAGTCTCAAAAGGTTGTTACAGAGCCCATTTTCTGACAAAATTAATACCTGGTATGATTCTGTAATGTCCTCACTTAAATCTCGGATGATTCT
This sequence comes from Elysia marginata, assembly GCA_019649035.1. Lineage (NCBI taxonomy): Eukaryota > Metazoa > Mollusca > Gastropoda > Plakobranchidae > Elysia > Elysia marginata. The sequence goes on along the minus strand of BMAT01013948.1, from coordinate 256,537 downwards.
GATGGCCCCAGTGAATTCATCAATCTCAAAGAAAGCTTTAGCATTATTTTGGCCAGTGGAGCCATAACGAATTTGTCCCTGAGAGATGAGAGCAAAGAAAAAATGTTTGTAAGCCAGGCAATAGCCAAATTTTTCTATTACTAGCAGTACTTCTTTAGCTCTAAATCGGTTACCTATTAATTAACATATTGTGATTAAATCATTGTTTACACTTTGGTTTAACAAATACCCCCCTCCCCAATAAAAAAAAAAATGGATTTAAAAATTGCAGTCATATGGTTTTTTCCTTACCATTAAATATTAATATCATCATTTCTGTAATGAATAATATTTAATGCATACCTCAGCAAAGAAATCCACAAAATTATTTCGGTAAAGAGTATAACAGAAAAACCCCTTTAAACCAAATTTCAAAGAAATGAATCATTTTTTTTTTTGGTGAAAATCTTTTCAACAAGAAGAACAAGTGGTTTAACCAGAACTATATTTAGAGATATTTCGGTTTTGCTGTGGTTAGAAAGAAATACTGAAAGGTTTCTTTCTTTTAGTATTACATTTTTTTCTCATTGAAAATGTTTATTCGAAATTTTTCTTCTGAATATATGATTTGGCTGACCAGAAACTTGTTTGACAACAGATGTATGTATTTTAAAAAAAACAACAATGAAAACACAACACTCACTATAATATCTGAATCCGTAGCAGTAGCTGCTGGACTAAGCACAGTGCCCCTTGTGTCTGCCTCATCTACTACAATACTTCGTGGTGTTGGGTTAATAAACTGAGGTGGGACGTCTCGTCTTACATTGACAGTTACGGGAATGCTTCCACTTTGAGGAGGTGTGCGATCGTCAGTGCCAATTATATTAAACTGTGGTAGAGAAAGAATGGTTGACTGCTAGAACCATTTTCATTTATTGCTGAAAGAGGTCTTAGAAATAAACACAATATAAATTTCAACAACAGATTTATGAAGATTTATCATTCAAAAGGTGAGGAAATAAAAAGACACTTAAGCAAAAGAAATGTAGGCTTTTATTATAGTCAATAGATTTGTTATAAGAATAAAAAGACAAGGCCATATTACAGAATATGAAACAGCAACAGTTGGCAATAAATTAGCATCTTCATTAACAAAAACTACTCACAGAGTAGGAGTTGATAACTTGGTTTTCTGAGAGTGGCTTTCTGAGAGTGAGTCGGCCAGTTAAGTCATCCACTGTGAAATATTCCAAGTCTATTGGGTCTCCCGAGATGAAATAGCGTACTTGGTCCTGATTAAAAACAAATTGCAACAACAAAGTTTCTAACATAAATATGTCTACAACTGTGTTTGAAAAATTACCTTCAAGGCTAATTCATACTAAAATTAGTCTGTACATTTTAACTTGGTAAAAAAATATGAGCAAAGTGCAAACATGTAATTTAGGGGAAAAAAAGGATAAAAAGGGCGCATGATTGTCACCCAAATTATTGAGCCAAATGTTGCAATTGAGTTTGCATTATCAACAACGCTTTTACACTTTTAGCATTAAAGATTTCCTACAACACTGAAAAAATGCACTTTTAGTTAGACTCCTTTTATGTTCACCTTTTCACCATTTGACTCAAAAATACTTGCCACAACTGTAAAACATGTCATACATCCTGATGACCATTCCAGCCCTGTCCCCTCGCCTCCTCCCCAAAGCTAACTTACAAATGATACAAAATCAAAATTTGCTTAACTCTTTATGTTTGATAGCCAGGACTGCTCTTTCCCCAAAATAGAAACAAGACGTTATAAACACTCAGAATTACTCACTCCATCTGCATCTGTAGCTTCAACATTGGCCACTTCAAAGCCAATGGGCCTGTATTCCCAAACCTCCTCTCTGACAAAATCAGCGGTGAAATCTGGAGCGTTAGAGTTGCGTAAAATGCTAAGGGTCGCAAAGCAAGTGCCCACCTTTTGGGGTAAACCTTCCTGGTATACAGATGCTTCGAGCTGCAAAGAGTAAGGAAATAAAATAAAATTATCTAGCTTATCCAATAATGTAAGCAATAACCAACAGTACCACAAACTTAAGGATTGACCAACCAAGGGACAAGAAACATGAGGGTATTACAAAGTATTGAGTGATGCTCATAAAAGATGATATGAATATCAAAGGGCCAAAAGAAATAATGGCTGGAAATATGATATTCAAATAGGAATTGGTTGGTGAATTTTTAGAAATCCTTTGCAGTTTAAAATCTTTTATTGATGGCGCTTTTCCTCATTTGCTTATGAATAGTTTTCAGTGATTCCCTATCTATAACTAGACTCAACTTGGGATGGTGTTACACAAATTATAGTTCTTAGTTCACAATGAGACAGATGCCACAAGTTCTAGGGGTTCTTTACCGGAGTGTCCTGCTATTCTCTCATTGCTTTAAACAAGACTTAGGTATCTGTTGAGTATTCACAGTTATCATATCATACCATTACCAGGGCCAAGTAGTATTATTATCCTTTAAACACCCGCAGCAAAATAATAGAAACTAGAATCAATTAAAAGCATATTTAAAAGTCATCAATTTATCATAATAGAAACAAAAATCAATAAAAATCATACTTAAGAGACACTAATTCACGATCAACATGATTTTTAAACATTTAAAGATGATACATTTTCAGTCCTATATTGTAAATTATTCCAAATTTTTTATGTTCTCTGGATAAACCAATGATGTCTGACATTTGTTTTGCACCTATTCATAAAAATTTTCAAATTATCTCCTCTTGTAAATGTAATGTTAGAATAGGTAATAAAAAATCTGATGCCTTCCAGTCATCATTATGGTGAATAATGCTATACAACTGAATTACATTGCCTTGCAATTAAATCTCCAAATTAACCATAAAATAATAAAAACACAGAATGCAATTTTTAATGGAATTCTTACATAATTGTGTACATCATAGTTTTTTTTAGAGAAGTCCAATTGCCAAAGGTGATCTAATTTAAAGCTACAGAGTTTGGCTGCATGGTATGATATCATTTATTTCTTTTTTTTAAAAACTATATTAATAGGAAAACTGTATGCATGGCAAAACCTATGTTCAGCAGTTTAAATACATGATCTCACTTACTTCAAAGGTGTTGAGTGTAGAGGTAGTAAGAGGGAAATTAACAAAGACAGAGCCATCACTGGTCACACGGAAATATGCACGAGAAGGTCTGTTTCCAGTGGCCATAAACACAAAAGGCAGACCCTATGAAGTAAAAATACAAAGCAAATTTAACCACCCATGAAAAGTCCTGGTGAAGAAAAGTTAATCAAGCATTTATTGGTTACTTTTTTTTGCTTGAATATATTAAAAATCAAATTTATGTAAGCATGAGAAAAGTTAATTTGAAAAAAAAAATAACTTAAAATTTTATAAAATCAATAAAAAAAAAGAGGTCCTGTTACTCTTTGAAGAAGACATTTTTCTGCTTTGATTTTTTTCAGAACTCATTTGTCTTGTTGCCAGTCAAAATGAGTCTTAAGTCTAAAGTAATAAGATATTTGTATCACAGAAAAGCTTTTTTTCCTCTTCTTTCAAATGCAAAAGAAAAAACAGAAAAGCTGTATCATGCTCCTGTCTTATCTTATAGCTTTTAGAATTTGGCAAGTTAGGAATTGTAAAATTCAGAAAGGAGAGAAAAACGGATTTAAAGTTTAGACACCTATGAAGGTGTAAAGCAACCACACCAATTAACATTAAGCACATAAACATAAAATTTTAACATGAATCAGGTGTGAAATCGTTCAGAAATGGTTTAGGCTTCATTATCTAAAATTAAAAAAAATGTGACTTGTGAACACCCACAAAATTGAAAGCCTGTATCTCAGAACTACCAGAGATTATTTAAGTAGAGATGTTTTACTCTAGGAGTAGAGTGAAAAAACCATGAGAGTACTGCCCCTTTGGTCTCTTTGGCTAGATTAATGCCTTAGTGTTCACAAAGATGGCAGGTGCTGGAAGAGGTGAAGTCCATAGACCCCGCTCAAGATTTAGAAAAAGTGGACAATTTTGCAGTGCCATGAATTGCAAAAATGCAAGGAACAAACAATGTAAAAAATTTCCTTCCATGTGTTCCCTACGAAGATAGAACGGTAAGTTTTATGATAGTAATGTTATTTTTTGGTAGGCCTATAGATCTAAACACAAGCCATTGGTTTGTATAGCCCATCATATAGTGCCTAGACTTGAAGTTAAAACTTATAAGGATACAGCGCTATTTTACTGATAGATCGAAATGTGTGGTTTTTATTTAAACTTTGTCTTAAAATTAACGACCAGCTAATTCATTTATTTGATCGCCCTTACCATGTGATTTTAAAAACCTATGAGAGGGATGCATGATTGATCAATTACTTTTTCTTATTATTTGTTATCTTTAAAAGAATAATTCAAATTTAAAAATACTTTTAATTAAAAAACTTTCTAAAAAATATTCAAGCCAATTAACATATCTATGACTTGTAATAGTTTTGACTGACTTTATGGATGCAAAATATAATAAATTGTTTAGTGCATATTTAAGTGCACTTGTGTTGCTCTAACTGTTGGTTCAATTAGTCTTTTTAGTATAGGCCTACTTGTATTGTTGTAATTATTGGTTTTACAGACGCTTTATAGTTTATAACTTTTATTTTGTTGAATTTAGTGAACTTATTGAAGTTTTAGTGTCCTCTTTAACTCGCCCAGAAACACTAATCATTTTACTTAACAATCACTGAAAATCTAATAACTTAATTTCGTGCTATAAAATACCAAGAATGGTAATTTGTAACTATTTAAAGAGTATTTAAGAGAAATACTGTAGTTAATACTTTTTCTTTTTATTCTTTTAACATTTAAAAATACACTAATTTTATTATTCTAAATGACTAAAAAATTCTGCTACAAAATGAATTAAAAAGATTACCAAATATTAACACAAAACTAATAAGGATACAACGCTGTCAAAAATGTAGTCAAAACTGACTTTCTTTCATGGTAAAAGAAAGCCATGACAAGTTGAAACTATTTAAAAAGAATATTAATATAAAAACTGTAATTAAACATACTTAAAACATTGTCTACACTTTTAATATCCAACCTTATTATTTCATAAATTTTATGAGAAAATGCAAAAATATGCCAACAAGAATTTTTTGCTGAGTAGAAAGTTGTGCTGCTAAAGTAATATTATAAAAAAACAACAAAAAAACAACAACAAATAGTAAGTCAAAACTATTTTTAGAGAGCAATACTGTATATAAAAAAAATTAGTAAAAGCCTTAAACCATCAGATTGACCCTATACTGTATTCAAAGGATCTGGTCTTAACTGAAGTTATTAAAGGGAAATAACCCAACAATCGTCTTGACACAAATGAAGAGGAAAAAAATCGGAGTAAAACATCTCTACTTCAACTATCTCTGGAACTACACCTTGGGACTTGAAAATGCAAGTCAAAAATAGATGTATTTTTTTTAAACAAAAAAACAAAACAAAAAACAAACAACAAACCGTATTGTCAGCATCTGAAGCCTGGAATCGGAAGAGAGCTGAGGTTGCATTGACCACTGTGTTCTCATTGACATTTTGACTAACTCGCTGGAAACAGGAAGGTGTAAAGCGGTCGCGGAGGATATTGATGGCCACCGGAACACTTGATGATTTCACTGGTGTTCTGTTGTCGTAAGCTATTACCCTGAACTAAACAAAAAATACATATATATAATTACATAATGTATATATTTCAAAAATTGTTATGCAAACAAACACAATAAAAGCTCAGTTTGTGGTCTTTGAAATAAGTAAGTTAAAAGCTGATGTTTTTTTTTCAAGAAAATTATTTATGTTAGATTTTTGGGTATGAGTTCAAAATATATTTATATGGTAAAGGGTGCCCTTCCAGAGGCATTAGCAACTGGTTTGATTTATTACCACTTAGATATATAAAGATTAGGTTAAGGACAATTATAATCAAACACATTAAAAAGTTTAAATTAAAAAAGTGAAAGTCATATTGCACAAGCATACAAATAACAACTAACCTGGATTCGATCTTGAGGCGCTGAGGTCAAGGCTTTGATAGCAAAAACTGTACCATCATCAGGATCTACAGAAAAGTACTCAGTTGCTATCCTGCCATCATTTGTTATTTGATCCATAGAGTACCGAACCACATCCTGTGGATTTAAATTTAAAAAAAATTTTGAATGAGACAAAACTTACAAAAACCAAGTTTATAAGGCTGTGTTATGCTTGACAGCACTAATATGTTGACAAAGTTAATGATCTCATACCCGGTGAGAGAAATGCAATTCTCTATTATATATATAGGCAGTCCATCGATGTTGATGATGACTGTGCAAGAATCTAGTGTAGTGTGTATTATTATAGTTTAGATACACCATGAAACAAGGTTCCCATGCATGTGAGTTCTAAGGTGAATGTAGAGGTTATGTTGAGCCTGAAAAGTTGTTGGGCAGTCGGGACATATAAGTTGTAAAAGGCTCAGAAGCCTGTGGGTCTGGGCCATACTTTTTGAACTCCCCCTCTAGTTAGCTACAAGTCTGGCGTTTGATCTGCATAGTTTCATGCAATTAGTACATTGAAATGCTGATGCTTCAAGTTCATTCTGGTATCCTGCAGACCTCACACTCTCGTGAGAATTATGCGACTCTTAGACAGTTTTTGCTCCATTTACTTTACTTAGAGTGAACGATACAAAAAAAATAGCTTTACACAATAAATTTGTCAGTAAAACAGACAGCAACAGAGGTATTACAAGATGAAAATGAATAGTCTGGGCTGAAAAATATGCTCATTCATACCATGATAATTAGAAAATCTAAGACCTTCATTTAAAAAATGACAAGAAAGCTAAAATAACTTATTTTACTTGTCTGAGCTCAACCTCAATCTACAAGATTAGTTATTACTCAAATATCTTTGAAAAATGGAAAAAAAAACCTAAGGTAAAAAAAAAAGCAAAATGAAAAAAAAAGTATGTTGCACTTACTCCATCTGCATCTGTGGCATTTACAGTTAAAACTGATCTGCCCAGATCAAAATATTCGCTGATTGAAGCTGAGTAACTAGGCTGTAAGGGGACTGGTGTATTTGGATTGAAATCAACAAATATGACAGCATCGGCTGTAGCTTTTGAGTCTGGGTTTTGTTCATCAAAAGCAGTCAATTCGTACTGAAGAAAAAAAAATGGTTTAAAAGTTACTGAAATAATATATCGATTTCAAATAAATCATAGGCATTTTCAACCTTGAAACAATGACAGCTAATGACAATGCTGTAAATCAAGTTTAACATACTCATATCTACTAATTTATATTAGCTTTTCTTTTGTTCAATATCTCATAGAGATAAGTTTCTACAAAAAAAATTCAAAACATTTTGAATAAATATAAATATAAAACAACTTGATAATTATAAAGTAATTACGGATACCAAGAGAAAACAACAACTCCCCCAAAAAAACTAGGGGATTACAACCACGTTATCATTTACTTTGGAATATCATCAGTCCAAATTTGGACAATTTACTTATGCCTAGTTTGAGAAATCCCTAAAGACAAAAATTTGTAAAGCATGGCGTCTATCAGTCTGTCACTCACTGTGTAAAAAGCAGCCTCATTCACATTCTGAGTGAGTGCCTGGTCTAGGGATATAGCTCCAGTGTCTCTGTTCATGCTGAAATAGCTGTAACCTGTAATGCTGTTCATCTCATACTTGATGCGACTCTGATATATATATGGGGGGGGGGAGGGGGGTCATAAAGGGTACAAACAGAAAAAGATCACAGTTATGAAGCAATATACGAGAAAGAAAAGAAACTGTTACAAAAGCTATCAAATGAGGAATTGAGCAATATTCTTTTCAATTACCCTTACATATGTTGAATCAGATGGAAAAGAAAAGGTGAGTCTTAAGAAGGAAAATACATTTTATTTACAATTTCACTGACTGAGTACTTTTTTTTGATAATCAGTACTTAAAAACACCATATACCAACAAAAATTATAGAGCTAAACCCATATGCTGTAGGCCTGTATAGACATAGATTGGAATAGCACACAAAAGTGATATTTCATACACAAGGCTCTTTTTTTGTCGTGAGAGCAATGTTGAGACTTTAAATATACATACTAACTCTAGGTCTAGCTCTTGATTTAGATCTAATTAGATCTCTAGATTTAGATCTGGTCTAGACATAAGACAAAAGCAAAAAAACAAAAAAAAACCAGTCCTTCTTTTTAATCGCAGATATTAAACCAATTAACACATTCCAGTCTTTTTTTGCATATATTACTTAATTTAAATGCAATGAAACAAGTTCTTGGACATTCACAAATTTTTAAAAATCCTCCTAAAATGTATCAAAATCCAAAAGCAGGCTAGTGCTCAATGAGTTAAAGACTATCTGATAAACATTACATATATAGATGTTAAAATGAAAAAGCACATAATTATTTCAATTTGACTTATGGCAATTATTACATTATAGAATAATTGTCAGCGAAAGTCTTTAGAGCATGACCTCAAAAGCATCATCATATTTGATTCAAAATATCTATATATCAATGAATAATTAAGTTTATGAAAAAAAAACTTTGAAAATGATCAACATTTGAAATTCCTGCATAAAAATTCATTGAACTAGTTTAAAATAAATAAAAAAAAAAAGAAAGAAACGTGAAAAGCAATATAAACTATCTACTTTTAAGTCATGTACCTGTTGGTTGGGAATGTCTGGATCTGTAGCAAACGATGAAATCACTACGTTATTAACTGCCTCATAACGATTGATGTTTGCAGTGTATGTTGGCCGAGAAAACTGCGGGGGCCTATCAGCAACCACTCGATCAATACCGATGCTTGCGGTTGCGTTATTAGTGCTACCACGTGGATCAGATGCTTGTATTGTAAGCTGTAAATAGAATTACAATAGAAAATAACATTGAAATTGTGCTAGAGCAGACATTCACTACCTTCAAACATTAAAAAGGAAAACAAAAGGCTTGAGGCTTGCTTGTTCCAGCAAACTTAAGTGAAATCTGTTAGGCATCTTTCATTATGGTTACGTATTGTCTTGCTTAGTTATAGTCATGCATTGCCTTGTATGAAGAAGTTTTTTTCAGTATAAGGATGAGACAAGAAAACCTATGGATTTTCCTTTTACCTGGTAGAAGTCAGCTGCCTGCCTAAGATCAGCCTTGGTCCTTATTGTGTCACCATCCATAAAGAATACATCAAGTCCGTTGCCAGTTGAAGATGTGATGTTAAACGTAACAGGCTCCTATCATTGACAAAAAAAAATACTTAAAAAATGCTAATGTATTGAACTTTTTTTTCCTTCCAAAAAAAAAAAAAAAATCAACATTTCTGCTGAATAAAAATAGAGAGCTACTTTGAAAACCATAACAAAACTAATTTGGCATCCCATCCTTCCTTGGTCCACTGGTTCCCTTCTTTTTGCCCACACCACCCTCATCCCCACTACTTTTTATCTTCACATTCAGCTTTTTGCTACTAGTTACAAATAGTTACGCACTACATTTAAAACTTCAGTTAAAAAAAAAACCCTGTTACCTTTTCTTCTACCATTGGCTTTTGTAAGAAATTTTATTTATTTTCTTAAAATCAAATGACTGTCTTGCACAAACGTTAATCTCATCATAATAAAACTAAAAGACAAACACCCCT
>BMAT01013948.1:216395-226836 GCA_019649035.1 Elysia marginata | reverse complement strand
AAAAAAAAAAAAAAAAAAAAAAAAAAAAAGCCAAAATTTGATAATGCCTTGGAACATTATTATTCATTAAAATCAAAGGCAATCACAGATGTTGCTTTCAAATCCCAGAACAAATCACATAAATTTTTGTAACTTGATACAATACTTCAGTGCAATAAGGGGAAAAAAACTTGTGTTGCTCCTGCTAATCTGATTCCACTATGAACCCCGAGTTGACACACACCTTGAGGTCCCCATCCTGAGCCCTGATGGTGTAGATGTTATTTGATGGTGCTGCAGTGTTGATGTTCACAAACTCTTGCCCATCCAGATTGGTGAATTGAGGTCTGATTCCTGCCCTGGTTATTTCCACCCTTGCTATTCTACTGGCTGTACGCACTGGGTTTCTCTGGTCCGTTACTAGAAGCTGGATCTAGAACCAACAAGACAACAAAAAGTTAAGGTTGAAGCTTTTTATGCTTCAGAGTTCTCAAGTCCCAATCCATGAGTCTAATTTAACAGCTTTTTATAAATCATAATAATGATGAATAAGTAAGCATTGTCTTTTTGAGCAAACTGATGGTCAGAACCGGCATTGCTCTCTGTTAAAACATATGAAATTGAATACGTTTCAAAGTTGTAAGGAAAAAAAGTATTTTTTTGAATGAGCTTTTCAAGAATGTATTGTTAATATTATAATGTTATTAAATTTTTCTGCAATCCATCTCTGCAGAACTTGTCGTAAGATAGTTGATTTTCTGTAAATAGAGTGAAATTGATGCGAAAATACTTATACGACAAATGGCTCTAAGCTTTTAACAAAACTGAATGATATTAGAATTTTCCTTTCAGGCTATAAATCACCTCAGTGTCTTCCTCTCTGAGGCACAGGAAAGTGCAAGACAGTGCAAAAGCCTGCACAATTTAATACAGTGGGAAAGTTAGCCATATCTTACAGTATCTGAATTTTGGGATCCCAGCTTCAAAGATTTTTTCAGCCTAATGACAGCAGTGTCCGGATGAATGACATAGTATTCTTGGGCCTGGGTATTGCCTGTTATGCTGAACCTCAGAGGATCCTAAAGGATTAATAATAATAATAATAATAATAATAATAATAATAATAACAATAATACTAATAATTTACTTGCAGAGCGCTTGAAATCCACTAAAACAGTGCTTACATTATAGCAGAATAAAGTTACCTTAGTTATAGTTAAAACCGTTGTAAAAGAGTAGAAGATTTAACAGAGACGAAGAGTTTTACAATACAAATGCATAAAACTATTACATTATCTAAAACAGCCACTGTCCTTGACTTCAGAAATCTTACAGTCCGATTGAAATGCATAAAAATTAATGCCCATGTTCAAAAATTTAAAAAAATATAAAAAAAAAAAAAAAGCTCTTTTCAAACTTTGCTTTAAGGATTCAATTGTTTCACTTCTCTCGGTTTTTTCTGATAGAACATTCAAGGCCTTACGAGCTATGACAAAAAGAGTCATTTACCCTCTCAGCTTTGAATAACTGTAAGAGCTCTCGTAAAAAAGAGGGGATAGATGCTTTAAACATTTAAAAATACGACAGGCAATTTTAAAATCAATGTGGGATTTTACCCGCAGCCAGTGTAGCTCTATTAGTATTTGCTGTGAATTATCAAATTTTGATCTACGAATTATTAACCGGGCTGCTTTGTTTTGAACATCATCATCACTATCATCATCATCATCATCATCACCATCATTAGATTATTTGGTGTTCCCGCCAAAGGGAGTTACAGTAATCCAGCCTGCTGGTTACTAAGAAAAACAATAAGATTGTTTCCTTCACATATCTGCAGCATACCCATTATTGATGATAAAACAACAAGGGAAAGAACAACCAGGTAAACAAATGATTTAGAAAATATAAAAACATATTCATTTTAAAACTTATATTTAGCATTTAAGTTACACAAAAGATATTCAGCAATCAATAAATATTCTTAACGAAAATCAATTTTGGTAATGAAAAGTTTAAAGAAATCAAACTTATATTAAATAGGGAAAAACAAATAAACAAACAAGATATTAAAGATTTAAAAATTTTAACTATATATATCACATCTGACACACTCATATCAGTATAATGATATCTGCCTTAAAGTTCTAAACATTTTACATGTGAGTAGGCCTACATGTAAATTGTTTGGAACTCAACACCTCTAGCATAATTTGCCCCAGTATATTGAATAAAACCAATTTATCAGACAAATTTGATTTCAAATACAAATACCTTTTTGAATGACAAATATATTTAGTCAAACTAAATCTCAAAAGTGACATATGCGTTCCTTTTCCTCGGCTTGATTATATTGAGAAGTAAAATGTTGTGAGCTTATTTTGAATTCCTCATCGATTAAACAGAAATTGTTTGACAAAACCATTAGTCTCATATTAATTCCTTACGCCATCTGCATCTGTAGCGTTGATGTTGCTAAAAATGATGGTTCCCTCTGGTATTGTTTCTTTGACTGTGGTAAAGTAGCTTGGGGCAGTAAAATCTGGATCTGATGGATTCCTGGCCATTCGAACTGTGACAGTGGCTGTGGCTTGGTTATTTGGATAGCGGCTGTCATATGCAATTACCCTCAGCTGTTGAAAAAAAAGTATTTTGATTGGCTTTAAAAGTACTGTTTTAAATGGACACAACATCTTCTCATACCTTCTCTTTCTAGGAAAACTAATTACAGCAATAATTATAGGCCTAAACTTACCTGATCAAGTTTTGCATTTTTATAACCCTTTCTCATTTAGCATGCGCATTTCTGAGTATAATTTGGGATTGCACTCGGCTATTTCATCAATATCAAACTTTTAAGGCATAATTTGTTAACATAATCCTTGAAATGTTTGTTTTGCGTATTGTCATGGAGATTTTCAAATTGTTGACACATAGAGCCTCAGTAGGCAAAAATGATACCCGAGATGGCACAAAAGAAAAAAAAGTTATCTTCAATCTTCTTGAAATACAGTATGTGATAGTTGAGGAATGTCAGAGACAAATAATGTATTCCTGATTTTACACAGTGAATATCTCAGGGATGAGTATATAATATGACAAAGACAGTACAATTCAAATAATGTTCCCTCCCCTCCTATATGGTACTTCTAAATCTAGGTTACTAACAACAGCAAAAACGGTGAGGTTTTTTAACTTACAAATTGATAACTCTAGTATCTAATTGCATTGCATCAAATATTCATCGACTTGAGACACATATGAATATAAGAAAAAGTTGGTCTTATCAACAACTATATTTTTACAAAGATTACTTTTATATAATAGGCAGAAGTCTACGTGATCAGAGACTATAATTAAGTATCAAGTTTACCTAATGGTTTCCTGGAATATCTTCACAAGAAAAGTTTGACATTTAATAGATTTTTTTTCCTTTGCTTTAATAGCCTATAAAAATGGTTTTAAAGTCTATGTCAAATCAAGCAGCAGCTGTTTTACTGACAACGGAACATAGTCTTACTGTATAGGACAGGAGGTCATCCGCTCTGAGATTGGCCACATCTGTTAGAACCACTCGAGCTGAGGCCTGGTTGCCTTGAAGTGGAGTTACTGTACCTAGACCAAAATACGCTGGACCGGTGCTGATGCCTGTTATTTCAAACTTTAGAACACCCTGGGAAAAAGTTTCAAAGGGGAGAAGTCATATTTCTGGCAGCTTTGATTTCAATGTCTCTGTAGAATTACAAAATAATAGTGCCAAAATAAAAATCAGCAGCTCAGAGGCAAGAAATGCACAAAATTTCCACAAAGTTGATGTGCCACAGTTCAATAATTAATGAAAGATTGCAGAACATTACTGTTACCTCAAAATTTCCGATGACAAAGCCTGTGACAGCTACTCCAAGTCAAACCAAATTTTTTTTTTGCTTTTGTTTTTGAAAAAGCAATAATTTTGTATTTTCTAATCTACTGAAGGTAATAGGTAATGACAGAAATATGAGCAGAATCAATGAAACTTGGCAGCTTTGGAAAACCTTATTTTGGTATTAATCTAAAATTACAAGAAAAAATAAATCATTGTTTTTGAAAAGTAATGTCTTAATTGACAGTGTAGACGTCATTGGTTAAAAGTGTTAGTGAAGAAACGCGGGAGAATAAGGCACAAGTTAGATTGACTTTGAGTAAAATTCTCCGTAACACAATTTTAATTTTATTCATAGAAAAATAAAAAAAGAGGTATAAATAGGGACAAACCAAAGCATAGATTATAACAATCTTGGGGAAATTTTGATTATAATAACAATAACCAGTTCTATAATTTATGAACAACCTATGATTCTTAATAGGATTTTGATAATCAACTGGCATTAAAAAAATCAAGAAAATGAAATTGATCGCCATTCAATGAAGGTATAAATACTATACCCTGAGGTCTTGATCACTGGCTAGCACTGAAATTCCATCATTCAAGACACTGCTCTCATCAAAATCAGCTGGGTACACAGGTTGGCTGAAGGATGGAGGAAACCTGTCGCCAACAACAAAGACAACAACTGTTGCTTCCTGAGACTTCACAGGACGTCGGTTGTCAGTGGCTGAGACACGGAACTGAAACAAATTCATGATGTTGGCTTAATTTGTAGAAGGTGAGTGTTATATTACATTGACTAACAGTGGAAAAAATATTTCTATAGAAATGCAACACATTCAGCAGAACTGCCATCCCCTAAACAAACTGACTCCAGTACTTTGAAAGCCCCTATTTCAGTACTAGCAACAAAAACAAGATCCAGCAAAGATGATACTCATTCATATGCACTTTGTATGAGTAGCTTACTGCTTAAGTTCCTGCGTGCTTGGTGTTTCAATTCGGAGCTTTTCAGGAAAGTTTTGAGTTTACCCTCAAAGACGTACTCATATTTAAAAAAAAAACGAAAAAACAAACAAACCATAAACTGGTGGATTTTGCATGTGATCTCTTATAAGCCAAGATTTTAAAATTCTCCTTCCATTCTACTGATCATAGACATTTTTTGAAAGTTAAACTTAATTTCAGCATTTCCGGTTTGAAATCACGACTGTTGTGTTTTGGATGCCATTCTGATATTTAAATATTGAAATACTGAAATTGGTGCTTGTTGGCACCTCTGAATCAGGTGTGCAAACTTTGCATACGTACCTGTTCTGTTTTTGGATGTTGTGATATCAAATTGCCACACTATTAATTCGAAAACATTTACATTAAACTACACAATTGGGATTTTGATTTGTTTAGGCAAAATTAAGCTTCATTAGCAGATTGATTAAAAAAACCATCTATGGTAACTTTATTTGACATACAGCTGAAATTACATGAAATATGTTTTAAGAGTAAAGGAGAGGAAAGCTGTTTGGATTCACACAATACTGCAGCATCATTCACTATGACTGTAAAGTGGAATTTAGTCTAAGTTCAGACTTCTTTGAGCCTTCTACGATATTTTCTTCCTCTCTGTAAGTTCAATCTAAATTACAATGGCTTTTAGTTTGTCAACAATGACCATTTCTATTATTATATCAAAATTGCCCTTAACAGTTAAGCCATTGCACAAGACCAATTCTTTTGAATGGAACTATATCCTTCCACTTTGTAGCCAAAAAGTCTTTAAGAAGCTGCTCAAGTACTCTTAAATGTCAGGTTTGCAAAGATTACAGTCTTATTATTAACAATTTTTTATGAGCCTTTTCTTTTCTGAAAAAAAAAAAAGACAAACATATTTAACATACTGTATAAGTTGCAGATGTTATTCCAAGCATTGATGTCATCAGAGATAATTCACCAGAACGTGGGTGGAGGAAGAAAGGACTCGAATCTCCTGAATTGGGGACAACTGCGTACTCAATTGCATCCTGGAATTAATATAAAAAGAACATAGTTAAAAATAAGTTTTATAAAAGATTAAAAAATGTTAATGTTTTCTTTGGTGCTTTTTCTATTATCAGGACACCTGTTAAGAGTATAGACCTTTAAAAAAAATACCAAACGAAATGAAAAGAAGCAAAGATCATCATTTTTCTATCATAAACCTACATAACTGTGAATGAAACTTTGAGTTTCAAAGTCTTGCTGTCTAGAATAAGATAATCGTATACAAAAAGCATAACTATTTTATGTACTGACTAAAAAATGTAGGTACAAACCTGAGGCGACCAGGTTAATAATTAGGCAAAAGTCATATTTTTTCTTACATTTTGAGCTATTATTATTTTCAGAGTCTTATGCCCTTGAAGAGGTTGGAAAAGTTATAACTCCAGCATATCTATATCTTGAGTTATTTTGTTTTGAAGACCAAAAAAAAATGGCTTACCATACAGCATGTTACTATATTTCTCTTGCTTTGCAACCAGTTCAAATGAGTCTTAGTCGAAATTTCATACCTTTAAAATCTTTCAATCAATCGAAATTAGAAGGTAGTCAGGTATTGGTATCACACAAAAGCTTATTTTCTCTACTTTCAAATTTAGCACACAGAAAAGCTCTACCATGCCTCTAAATAAAGTCATAGCCATTTGAAGTCGGCAGGGTTAGGACTCGTGAAATTTCAGAGAAGGGAGAAAACAGCATTTAAAGTTTAGACGACTATAAAGGTGTTGAGGTCTTGGCAATTGCACCAATTAAAATTAAACACGTAAAAAATAAAATTTCAACTTCAATAAGGCGTGAAAACTGTTTAGAAATGGTTTTAGCATCAATATCTAAAATGTTAAAAAATTTGACTTCTGAACACCCTATAAACTTTAGAAGCCTATATCTCAAAACTAAACCGTTTGACTTAAGACTCATTTGGACAGAATTTAAGACATTTAAAGGTCTCAAAATTAGCCTGAGCGAATTATGTCTGATTCACCTTGGTTGCCGCGCAAATACTTTTTCAGAGTAAACTTTAAATAAATTATGTGTGACACAATGTTAAAACAAGTCATATTGCTTTTCACCATTTTCTTACCTTTGTCACAGTTTTCTTATTGGGTTGGATGGTTGCCAAAAGTTTTCTTCAAATAAAAAAAAAATTAAGACTCATGCAAAGTACCACTGTACAAAAATTCATTTATCTTTTTCTTTATGACTGTCAACAATCCTTGAGGGGGCCACTTGTATTTTAAAATTTAATCGCTTTTAACAACAACAAGACTCATTACAACTGGATGATGCCAAATGCTCCTACTTACTCCATCTTGATCCTCTGCAAACACAGTCAGGATAAGACTACCAATATCTGTAGTGTCTTGAATGGTTTTTTCATACCGACTTGCATTAAATACAGGCCCGTTCTGGTTTCTTTCAACATTGATGGTAACGGTAGACTCAGCTGTTTGAGAGGTGAGGCCTGAATCTCTTACAGCTCTGACCACAAGCTTTGGAAAAAAAGCATATTTAAAAGAAAATTATCAGGACGGTCACACACCGCAAATAAATGTAATAAGAGGCTTAGGAGACAGAAAAAGTAAGGACCAACTATCATGAAGGATCACATTTACTGCACATGTAATGACTGCATACTTATAGGATGGACGTATAAATTAAAATACTAAAGAAAAAAAATGTAAATGCAGTCAAATAGAAAGAACATAGATATGAATATCTTGCTAATTAGAGGGGAGAAAATTTCTATTCAAATTTCAAGCTCATTTTCAACCTTAGTGCATCAACTAGGAATCCAACCTATAAAATAAAACTTTTTTTTAACCAATTAATTTGTTGAGAAGAAATGGAACAAAGCAATACTCTACCAAGGACTAAAGAGCTAATGTCTAAATGTACATACAGACTCACCGTATATCTGGTCAGATCTTCTCCAAGAAGGCTCGTTTTTACAGAGAGTTGACCAGAGGAAGAGTCCACAGCAAAGAAATTGGTTGCCGGTTCAAAACCGATTGTGATGTAGCGCACGCCATCCTAAAAATGATAATATGAGTTTAAAATGAGCCAAGGTTGTGAGTACCAAACCTAGCAGACCTAGTCACCCGAATAAGTATACTAACTAGTTTGTTAGTGTTTTATTGATCTAAATTGTCTACCTTCTTGAAATTGTGAGTGGTATAAAAAATGCATTGTGGACACAGCTCAAAGCAGACCCAGTGTTAACTGTCCAGTGATTGCAATATATACCCATATTCAGGGGCTTTGTCTGCACTCAGAGGGTCTCAGCCAGGGCCTTTTTTCCTAACAGGTAGATCAGGTTACACCTGTTTTCAATCTTAGAGGATCAGATAAATTTTAAAGATTGGACAAAGTCCAGCTAATATGCATATCAGAATTTGATGATCTGCAACCTATGGTTTGCAACGCTGTCTTTAATGAAATGGCTATCTGAAATTACTGCCACTTATCAGACCCATTTTAAAAAATGGAAAACCTTGAAAAAAAAAATTATGCTTACAGATGGAGTTGCAACCAGGGATGTGATAGGGAACTGTGCTGATCTGTTTTCGTCCACCTGCAAGTTGTAGTCTGGAATGGTTAGGTTGCTGGTCTCCTTCAGAATTGTCACCGTCACCGTTGCATCAGCAAAGCGTGGCGGAGTGCCTGCATCCGTGGCACGAACTCTGATCTGAAAAACATAAGTGCCAAAGGCCCCCTTTTAAAAATTGAGATGGACATGAGTAAGCAATCAGAATAAAATCTTGTTTTGTTAGAGAACTCCCTCTATCAAACTCTAAATGTCATATCCAGATAACATAAGAGTCCCACAGAAAGAGCCTCTTTAGCAAAATCAGGTCATGATTATTTCAAGATTCCAACAGATCATAGTCATAATTTGGCTATTGGAAACCATATTTTTAAATTAAAAACAATTGGAAAGTTTTAGTAATTTTTTTTCACAATTTTGCAAAACCCACACAAATTTATACAAAAGTGTTGGGTTTTTTTTGTTTTTTATTTACCAGGAATCAGGAATATATATATATATATATATACAAACTAGATTTTGACCTGAAAATTCAACAGTCTTATATAACAAATAAAACATGACAAAGAAAAGCATAGCAAGCTGACACATTATCACTTACAATGAAGCTGTCAATATTCTTGAGATCTGTGTTGTCTGTGAGCGTGAGAGCTCCACTGCTGGGGTTCAGGTAAAAGTAAGTGATGCCACCGGCACTGTCTCCACCCAGAACACTGTAGGAAATGGTGCCTTCGGGACCCTAGTAGCCAATCAGCAAAAGAAAATATTTTAATTTTTTTTGTACACTATATTAACCCCTTTTGGGAAATTTGGCTTCCTGACTCAGCATAAATATCGCCACAAGAGCAGCGGCACTAATGCCCCACCAGACCAGTACATTTGAAAGCCACTTTAAACCCATTTGCAGGGTGTTGCAGGCCCATATCACAAATTCAAGCATTGCCTGTAGCTGGGTACCCATTTTACAGGTGGGAGGACTGGGGGAAAGTTGGGGTAAATTGCTCTCCCAAGGCAATTGCATTCTGGCATGATCGGGAATTGAATCCGCCACAACCGGATCATGAGTCTGATGCGCTGACCACTCTGCCACACTGCCCCCATTGGATGAGTTTGGTGGTTTGGCTCATGATGTAATAATAACCTTAAAGATCTTCATGCTTCTTAAAAAAAAAAACCATTAAGTCACCTGACACAAATGGTTGATTGAAGGAGACACAATCTGTTCCTTTGTCCATTCACTATCATTCCCCTGTCAAGCGATAAAATAAACAACACTTTCAAATACATAATTAACTCTCTGCACCTCCTTCACAATGTAGATTCCTCTGTTTCTACATTAAGTGAGATATGTTGTTTTTAAGACCAATATCAAATCTCTCTGTCTCTGTCTTCCTTCCCCTGTGTTATGCAAGATTTCTAGAAAATCAACACCCACACTCTACCTATACTATCCTCATTATTCTTATTTTAAGGCAAAATACGTCACAAATTGTACATCTATCTAGCAGCAAAAGTTTCATATCCATGTCTCTTTTTAATCAAAAGGTACTGATGCGCAAAGGCAGCAATTGGAAAATTGAAAAACACACAGCTTTTGATTCAATTGCCTTGGCTATGCAATTTATCCAGATATCAATTTGACAACTCTTTTGTAAACTGGTTGCATTCACTGTTTAGTTAGTTAGTTTATGACGTCGACTGACGTCTCTGCCTGGGCTGATCTGTATGTTGCTGTTGTCAGGTGCTTCCAGTCGGATCTGTTCTGTGCTATGTCGCGAAGGTGGTCAAGGTCAGTAATTGAATGTAATCTAGTTGGCCAGTGATCATTGTTGTGATTCTTGAGGTCTCGTCGTAGTGTGGTCACAATCGATGTTTTTGGTCCGCCTCGTTGTTTGCTTCCCTCCGTCTTGAAGTATTTAGTCATTGCAACATTGAGTGGTGTATTGATGGCCTGTCTTAAAATATGACTGAAAAGTCACCATCGGGTTTTGAGAATGGTCAAAGATATGGGA
>BMAT01013948.1:186315-197229 GCA_019649035.1 Elysia marginata | reverse complement strand
ACATATGAGCGCTAGGTCATCTGCATAAAGTGCAGCTTTCACATGAGGACAGAATATCAATACTAAAGAAAAGAAAGGTTATCTCTCTCAGACACACTCCCCCACTCATCTCTCAGTCTCTCTCCTTCTCTTTATATTTTAGAACAAAATGTAAATTAAAAATAAGATAAAAAAAAAAAACCTACCAAATGAGAACTGACCTTTGAAGAAACAACATAGCGAGGAAGGGAAATTCTTAAATAAAAATAATAAATTTATATTTATTTCAAGCTTTTATTTACTATTAGAGGCAATGAATGTTCAGGCATCATTAAGTAACTGAGACATAAATTTGAAATAATTAGTCTCTATATTACTGATAAAATAGGTTTACAACAAAATTTGCCAGGAAAAAAATTCTAAACCAAACCAATGGACATTTTTAGTAGTAATATGTTTCCTTAACACCTAATGTAACTGTGAAAATGTTGAGGTTTTTTTTTTCACAAACTTGCAACAATGTATAAGTAGAAAATTGACCTAGGGAATAACACAGAAAATTTTTCCATTGATTAAATTTAATCTCAATATAGTAAAATAATATGTTTGAACTAATTAAAAAAAAATTATAGGAGTTACTTATATTGAATATTAACTATAATATGTCTAACTGCACCACAAAATGAGCCAAGTGGCCGTGATATTTTGATTGCGAGAGTTGACAATTTTTCTCGAAAGGTCAAAATTAGAAAAAATTTTCTTTGTATTCATTGGAAGTCGATAATGTATTTCATTGTGTACAAACGGGAAACCATTGAAATGATGGTTGGAAATAATATATTCAATTGGAATTTTGGGTGAGGTTCTCTTTAAAATTTTTGTCATATGAAACTTTAAAAATGCAATGTTTTTTTTATATTTTAAAAGAATGAATGAGTATTACTCATCCCCAAATCTTCCAAATGCGATAATTCAGGACATAACCAAAACATATATATATATTAAAAAAAATTTTTTCATACCCTTAAAGAACTTATACCTTTTCAAAAATGTGTATATCTCTACATAGGAGTGGGTTTCCAAACTCAGTATTTGCACTTTCATTGAGTGGAGCTACCCCTCTTATTTGATTAATGATATTGAGGTAAAAACGAAAGTCCTGAATTTTCTACCAAAAGATGCTAAAAGGTTGCTATAATTACATCAGCATTCCGCAACGAGACTCATTTTGTGATGCTGCTAGGTATATATACTCCTTACCCTGAAGATTTGAAGGGTATCACAGGGAGCATTCAGAAGTGACACTTTGGCAAAAATTTGCCCATTATCACGATTTATGCCAAAGCAGGAAAGACTAACATCATTGGTAGGACCAGCTTGGAGCTCATACTCAATGACGTTGTTTGGAGACTGTTGGGAAGGCAGTTCATAGGTTAGCATAAATGCTTAAGAATAAAAATTCTGCTAATTTCAATATCATTTTTTATGCTTTGAGCATGTTCAGACCTATTCTTTTATCTTAGTTGAGTGAGGAAAAAATCCTTTTTCTTATATGAAATAAAAGCCCTTACACATTTTACACAATAAAACCCTTCAAAGGTCCATTGGTTCATCATTAAATGTATGCTCATATTTGAAAATTTACATTTCAAGACATGTCAAACAGGAAAGCTAAAACATAATCATGCAAATTTATACATATTAAAATCTTTCCTTAAGTAGACCTAAAAATATAAACATATAAAATCATTGTTTAAGTTATTTTTTAAAATTTAATTGGTTAATCTAACAACAGTGAAAACAATTAAAAATCTACCGAATGAAATCATGAGCTATTCCTCCAAAGACACCTCGCATAAAACTAACACTTTTATATTTGTTCAAGAGACAATCTGTATGGATTGAAAATATTCAGTGAAGAGCAGCTTAATTTATTACAGGAATTTTCAAAAAATGTTGTATGCGGATACATTAAAAAATCTGCAGTTGCCAAGTCTCAAGTATAGATGAATGCAAGGCAATCTAGCAATCTAATACAGTTGTATAAAATTATTCACCAACATGATGACTTGAAGGTATTAAATTTTATTACCTTTTTTAACATTACATTTACAAGAGGAGGTGATTTGAAAATTTTTATAAAGCGATGCAAAACAAACATTAGACATCATTGGTTTATCCAGAGAACATTAAAAATTTGGAATAACTTACAATATAAGACTAAAAATGCATCATCCTTAAATATGTTTAAAAATCATGTTGATTGTGAATTGGTGTCTCTTATATATGAATTTGATTGATTTGTTTCTATAATGGTAAATTGATGTCTCTTAAAAATTTGTTTGATAAACTTTAGATTTTGGTGCTAAAACCACTTCTGAACAGCTTTCACGCCTAATTCATGTTGAAATTTCATGTTTTATATGTTTAATTTTTAATGATAAGGTTGCTAAGGCCTAAAAACCTTTATAGTCATCTTAAGTTTAAATGCTAATTTCTTCCTTTTCCAAAATTTCACAAGTCTAAACCCTGCCAACTCCAAATGGCTATAACTTCATACCGAAGCATAATAGAGCTTTCCTCTTTTTTGTAAATGAAATTCGAGAAAGGAAGCTTTTCTGTGATGCCAGTATCTGACTAATTCAATCAACCATAAAAATAATTATGGGACTGAAAAATGAGAATGCAGAGCTACCAAAATTTTGTATGCTTAATTCAAATTAACAGAAAACGCCTTACCTTATGATAAATCTGCTTTGATTTAAATATTGTAAAGTATTTTAGAAAAAACCCCACATAACTTTTGCAGCATTGTGAAATTCATTATGGATAATTAGTCTTTAATGTTTTCTTTTATTACAACTTACCCCTGCATCGCTATCTGAGGCCACTACTGTAATGATAGCAACACCATATTCCTGAGTCTCCCACACAACATCAGAATATTCAGGGAGACCTAGTATCGGAGCAAACTGGTTACTGGTCACCGAAATCAGCGCAACGGTCACGTTGCAAAGACCTCCTCCATCACATACTTGAATGCGGAGCTGTTCATTTAAAAAAAAATTTTCAGAAAGCAACAAAGGCAATGACTTCATTTTTAGTTAAAATTCTTTTTAACTTTATTTTCAGTGGTAAACTTAACTCGTTATATGTTTATTTGTAAGTATGTGAGGGTTAATGTTTGGTTTGCTTAAAATATATTCTTTTTTATTCTCTCAGAAAATAGGTACTTCAAAAAATTGTACAAGACTTTACAAAGGCCAAGGAAAGTCATTTATATTTCACAAAGGTCAGACTATACACTTAAATATTCTTGTCTAAATAAGGAAGTGCTAAGAATACTTTGAAAAAAAAAAAAGCATAAATGCCAAAATTTAAACAAATTCAGTTTTAGTACTTCAAACCAATGCTACTTTCAAAGATTATATGAAAAATTAATATTATCTATGTTGAAACAAACCTGGAACGGGCTAGATTCTCCCTGGCTTGCTCTGTTGGATACAGTGATTTCTCCTGAACTTGGATTAATGTCAAATCGGTTTTGATCACCATCATCTCCAATAAGTGCAAATGTAAACTGTCCGAACGGGGTGTTCTGTTGAGAGTTATAATGCAAGAGACAATTTAAAAAAGGTGCTTCTTCAGACAAAAGTTTTTTGTGTAGAGAATTATCTTATCAAAACATGAGGACTTTAAACATTTATTACTTAAAAAAGCAACTATTTCATCAGCAAATGAGTCTTGTTTAATTATGTGCTAAAAAAGTCAACTTTTTAAAACCATTTGCTAAATTGGTCAATATAATATTTTTTAAAATTCATGTTTTTATAATTACTGGTTTGGCAATTGAGTTTTATTTTAATTACATCTGCAAAGAAGCTTTATATAAATCAAAAGAAAGGAATATAAATAATAGGAGGACACAGTTTAGCAGGTGCTTGAGCAACAAAAGCATGAGAAAAAACTTACTCCAGGATCATCATCGGCAGCCCTAGCTGTAATAACAATTTGTCCAGGACTAATAGTGTCCCGATTGGATCTGTATGGATAATTTGGACTTGGCAGAAAATAAGGTGAATGGTTGTTGCGGATCACATTGATTGTGACATAGGCATCAGAATCAGCACACAGGCTGCTTGGGGCAAGGTCACACACTCGAATTTGCAGCTATCATAAGGAAGAAGAAAAAAACAATTACTAACTTAAAGGTACCGTATAATATTAAAAGTAGTAATAGCTTTTAGGGTACAAAATTAGGTGAGCCTAAAATTAACCTAGAATCTTTGGAATTGTATCTTGATGAAACAGATGTATTGATCATTGATTTGTTTTTTTTTTAATACAGGTACACTACAAACTGAACAACAAGCTTATTCTTTTAGATGTCTCTCTAGTCAATACAAAAAAGGCTATGCAGTGAATAAAATTTCATATACATGACTATTAGCTTAATTTCATGGACATAAAAGGACAATCAGCCTTGGGGTACAGCAAATTGATCACAAAATTTAGATCCAACATAAGAAGAGA
Organism: Elysia marginata; assembly: GCA_019649035.1. Classification (NCBI taxonomy): domain Eukaryota; kingdom Metazoa; phylum Mollusca; class Gastropoda; family Plakobranchidae; genus Elysia; species Elysia marginata. Next base: position 192,717 of record BMAT01013948.1, on the reverse strand, counting down.
CAAAAACAACAAAACCAGAAGCAAACAAAGAAATAAAAAGTTTCAGCGCAGGGTTTTGCGCCTTGTTCTACGACTGACAAGAGCGTTGTGAAGAAGGAAACCTCATATTTTATTTTCATCCCAGAACAAAAACGAATCTGAGCTAAAGAAGCTGAGATGAAAATCTAGCTCTTACCACAAAGCTGTCTTCGCTGCCTGGCTCTGTGAGGCTCCTGATGAGATAAATTTTTCCATCACTATCTGTGCTGTAGAATGTAGTCCTTGTCGTCTGAGTATACTCTAGCTTGTTGTAAGGTTCCTGTTGGTTTATAACCATGATACATTTTCAGAATGTTGTGGGGGGGGGGGGGGGGGGGGGGGGNNNNGAGTTACCAAATACAAGGCAGTTTCATTCAGTGTAAAAATAACTTGCTCAGCATTAAAAACTCATTTGTTTTAACTCTTTTCATGCCCCATTGGGTTTCCTTGTCTACGCACAGTCTACTTTTAGCTTTTATAGTAGATCAGAGGCACAGTATGACGAATATAGACATACTATAGAACAAAATGAAAGATAATAATTACCTGTGCTATTTATAAGGCAAATTATGTTGCACTTCTAGTAGGAAGGGTAATAATATAATCTGTCTTGCGGCCAGGGTGAAGGAATCGGGAGTTGCAAACATTCTTTTGAGAAAAACGGCTTTAAAATATACTTATTCAACTTTGACTCTGTATTTTCAAATGCGAAATTGTAAAATACCTTTCCTTAAAATTTTGATAACTTTATACAACTTGCTATCTTTGGAAGCTCAGAAAAATGCATTGTTCAAAATATCAACGCCTTGTAATGTCAACTTTGCAACTACCGACTGGTTTCGAGACATGTGGTTTATTCTCTAAGAGGGAGATGATTTTATATCTATGACGCATAGCGGACTTGCTCAACAGTGGCACCCTAAATGTCAACAATATACCCTGAGTGGGCATAGGTTTTGGCTTGTTGAAATTTGATATTAAGCAAGTCTAGTAAATTTAACTTTCCTGTGTTCAAAACTTCAATCAATATGGGAAAATCTGTTTTAAACTTATCAAACTCACTAGGGAGTCTTCATCTACAGCCTGGACCGTTCCGATCTCACCACCAGCTTGAGTTTCAAGGAGAGTAATGGTCTGGTTGCCTGTGATAAAACGTGGCCTCCTCTGGTTCAGGTTGACAGGTATTTGGACAGTTGTATAACCTATGAGAGGAGGAGTGCCGCCATCTTGTGCTTGGACACGGATCTGTAAAACAGAAATAATTAAAACATGCATGACTATAAGTAAAAAAAAAAAAGAAGTCCTACAATAATACTGTTGCCCTGATCATTATTCAAGCTGTTTCTTTGTTAAATAACAAATCCCTCTACACAGATGTTATAAGCTGCTATCATTACCACTCCATTGTAACAATTCCTACCAGTTAAAATGAGAGAAAATGGAGATGGAGAATAATGAGAAAGAAGGAAAAAACTACAATAGATAAAAGGAGGAGGTGGTGAACTGAAAATAATTATAAAGAGGACACAGTGATGTTTTTAGTGAACTTAATGCAGTAACAGTGCTTTGTTTTTAGCTCAGTTAAAAATGAAAATTCCCAATAATGTTAATGCATATATATACACAAAGAAAAAGAAGAGCTTCAGAACTGATAAACATGAATGTGTTAATACCTGATAAAAGTTGTGAAATCAAAAGATTTTATAAAAAAAAAAAAGAAAAAAAAGCAAGCAGTAACGGACAAAAAGATAAGGAAATGTATGTGACTTTGCATGTTAAAAACGAATCATGAACAGGCAATGAAAATGACGACTTTGTCATCATTAATAACACAGCAGTTTGTAAACACTTACATGACCTTAAGAAGACTTGACTGACTACAGTAAGAATTCATACTTTTACATCTTACCTTATACTCATTTTCTCTTCTTCCTTGGAGAGACTGGGCCAGGACAATTTGCCCTGAGACTGAGTTAATATCAAAAAGGTTGGAGTAGAGTAAATCTTGCACTATTGAAATACGTTGCACCTTGTAGCGGGCCTGTAAAATAATGGGAAACATGTTTATCACCCTACCACTGCTATGACTGCTGCAATAATCTTTTATACTAAATCAAATAAATAAGGCAAATCAATATTTTGATATAATATATTAGTAGAGAAAAAACTTTTCAGCTATCAATGTTATTTTCCATGGCCCTTCAAAAAGCCATTTCTATAGAAAACATATTCTCAATTTAGTCATTTGAAAACAAGTGTACACTGCTAGATTCTGATTAAGTTACATCTTTGAAAATGCATTTGATCAAAAAAATAATATTAACAATACAACAATTAATTTAATTTGCAACAACCTTATTAATTATTTTTTAAATCTGAATGTTCAATCTATCACTTTTAGGATAAAAAAAAGGCTTAACCTCAATCAAATGTTTATGAATCTATTCGTAGTTATCGTAATTCTATACATTTTAAAACTTACTTCATTATCGTTGTCAGTGACAACCAGTGCGTTCGTCACAACAGTTCCTCTTCCTGCTTCATAAGAGAGGTCTGGGGTCACAGTATAGATACCCTGTGTGAATGTTGGAGTATTGGTGTTCCTTTTCACATTGACTTGGCAGTTGACGGAATCAGACTTTCCAGAGCCGTCAGTGTTTGTAGCTGTGACAGTGAACTGGTGAAAAAGGATGTCATACTTTAAATATCTTTTTTTCCTATTGTATTTACATAGCCATAGTATCAATTTTAAAAAAAATTCATTTGGAGAAAAAAAACATCTAAAAAAAAAACATACACACAAAGACAAGAAGCCATTCCTTTGGGGTTTGTTGAAAATAAAAACAGAAAGTTATGTTTGATAATAATCCGTAGGTTTGTCTTACCGTATAAATAGTTTTGTCGCTTTCATCAAAATAAAGAGGAACACTGATGAAGACGTCTCCTTGTTGGTCTATGTTGAAGAAACGTGAGTCGGAGGCAGTTGGAAACTGAATATTCCAAGTGACATCTCTTTGTGGGCCCTTGAAATTATGAAGGGGAAAAGTTTATGAAATGGGATGAGTCTTTTGAGGCAACATTAATCTGTTTTACTAATTACAAAGAGGTAATTTTAACCATTTCATGAGATTTAACAACTTTTTTTAAAACACACAAAGTACTGGATTTTCTGTAGCTGTTACTAAATTGCTAATCTAAACCCTCTGAGCCATGACCTGATTTCTTAATTACCCTACAGTTGGCCTACTGAGTTAAAAACATCGTTATTGGGTTTTTATTGTCACAGACCATTTCATTGTAAATTTTGTTCAATTTATAAATGAAAAATACTCCATTCAACAAAACATGGGTGCAGATGTTTTTTCTCTTTACTTCCGCATCGATGCTAATTAAATCTGCCTGTATGATTGGTTGAAAATAAATACTAAACTGCGACATTAGCTCCACTACTTTGGTGGTGTTGCGGTGCTTAATAATGTAAGCAAAAAGTCTTCCATCTCTTAAGCAGTGCTAAGGTGATCAGTAGCATACACTCAAAAGGTTAAGTTGCTTATTCTTGGCAAATTTTACATGAATTAAAAAAATTATTTTACATTATTTTTTGAAGTGCTACCTGCGCCTATATTGCTAACATTCATAAGAGGCCATATTTACACGGCCTTGGCAAAGATGCCGTTTCCATGGTGGTACAGTGTTTCTCTTTAGCTAATGATAAGAATTTGTAAAACAGAATAAGTTAAAACTGTATCATTTATGCACTCACTGCTCGATCTGTATCCCGATAGTTAAACTCAAAGATGGGGTTGACAATTGGGTCATCCTCAAACACATCAGTAGACGCTATAGACTGATCAGGTAGAATCACTGGATCAGCAAAGTTTCGATCAATGTTAATTGTCACCAAGGTAGTTCCACTAAGGCGTGGGCGGCCCATGTCCCTTGCAACCACACGTACCTTAAATTAAAAAAAAATTTCAAACTAGAGAAAAATCGAAATAACCAATAAACTCTTTGAAACAAAATTAAAACAAAGCAGGATAAGGAGGTGAGGATAACTATGATAGATCTTATAGGTTTACAATACATCTCAAACTATACCATTCGCTCGAACGAGAAAAAGCTTAGCAAGAGAGGGTAAGGTGAATTTTATTCTAACTAAAGAAAAATAAAATGGCACAGACAGATGGACAAAGAGACAGCCAAATAAAAAAAACAAAGAGAGAGAAAATGAAAATACAATAAGCAATTTGAGATCCTTAAAAAGGTGTCAACATTTTTTGGACAATATAACAAACCTGGTAAGACGCAATATTGTTAGACACTAAATTATTGATGACTCGTATGGTTCCATCTACTGCGTTGACTTGGAAAAAGTTTAAAGCTGGGCTGTCTCCAATAGCAACATAGTCAACGTCACCAAAATTCACTTCCTGTGAAACAGCAAACATAAGATTAAATTCATTCGCACTTGCCAATTACCACAAAACTCAAAATCCAGAAAAAAAGGATTTCAGATCTGAGAAACATGCCTCCTTTAAAAAATTGGAACAAAGAATAACTTCAAGATCCCATTTCAAACATATCGATTGTGACATCAATTTATACCCAGTTACCTGGTATGTACTCCGGTAGGCCTTGGTTGCACATAAGAAATGTTAATGAATCTAATAAAGCTTCTCCACAAGAACATTTTAATTCAAATTAGAAAAAACAAAATTTTTGTGAGCTTACTCCAAAATCTCCATCAGTAGCATTGGCATTGAAGACAATGGTATTGATGCTAGTAGTCTCTGGAATGTTAATGGTATAATCGTCCCTGGGGAAGGCTGGAGAGAAGTTATTTCTGCCAATAGATACCAATCCAGAGGCTGTGTTAACAGCTGGTCGGGATGGATTGCCCCTATCTGAGGCAGCAAATTGGAACTGGAAAAAAAAAAACAGGAAAAAAAAAGAGAAAATTAAACCTCTAACATTTTGTGATACTGTCATCATTGAAAAAATTGCTTGTTTCGAGTTAATTGTTTCAGCTTAGAGCACAGAGAACCTAAACTGTTCACAATAAGGTCTTGCTAATTTTATATGCATGCAGCACAGAAGATAAGATACACTTTATTGACTCAGGAGGGGCATTGGTGTTTAATAACCAGAATATGGATCATACACATAATAGAGATGGCAAAAAAAAACAACAAATTGACATAAAAAATGAAAATACATATAATATTTTATACATGTAGGAAGTTTACTACATAACTAGTAAACTTTACTCTCAATTAGGCATATTTCTCTCTCTTTTCCCCCCCACTTTTTCTCTGCCTCTCTTTGTATCTCCATGCTAAGTGAACAAATAAAACTACTTACGTTACATTGTGTGATACTCTTGGGAAGCAAATCAACCAGATCTCCTGCAGTACTCAGGACACCAGTGTCTGGATGCAGGTTAAAGTAGTTGCCACATAGTGTTGGTGAGCTCGCTGTGATGCGGTACTCAATCGCTTGCTATTGGATGGGAAAAGAAATGTGTATCATCACCACAAAACGAATCTAGTAGCGGAATTGTGAAAATTTTGAGATAAATGCATTATTTAATGAGCCATGAGCTACACATGAGCCAATTAAAGGAGTGAAAGTATTACGTTGATATCTTGGTTACAAAAACAGCAATGGAATTTGGAAGATGGACATATCAGTGAAACAAATTCTATATGAAAATGAAGAAAAATGTTTATCAATATTTCATAATACAAAGGATTCAAAGAGCTTATCAGCCTACCCGCGCACTTGAATATCTATTTGTTTTATGGTAGTTTTGGATAAAATTTAGTATATCCTTTGAATATATAACAAAAAAAAAACATTTTATAAATAAAATAATTTGACCACTGTGAAGGAAATTTAAACATCGCCACAACTTGACTCATCCTGTGATGCTGCTGTGCCACAAAATTGGTAAAACATTAAAAAAAAAACAACCCAAAACAAAACAAAAAAAAAATTGGGACACAATACTGGTATTAAATCATTAAAACATTGGAATGGTTTGGAGCTATTATGCCGAGATTTTAGACATTAAATGTTCAGTAAGTTTGCACCATGAAAGATGGTTTGAAAAAGGTTTGCTACTAATTACATACTGAAGCATGCCAAGAAAAAAAGTTCATAGTGCAATAAATATTTTAGCCGTTGTGTTTCACATAAAAACGATTTCCTATTACACCAATTGAGTAATATTTTTTTCAAATGAAAATTTATGCCATAATTGAAATATCATATCATAATTTGTTTAAAAAAGAGAGCGCTAGATTTCAAAATGTATTTATTTACTCAAACAAAACAAAAAAAGTAAAAATGATATTTCAAATTTAGGTCATTTGAAGGTATTTT
>BMAT01013948.1:147221-169990 GCA_019649035.1 Elysia marginata | reverse complement strand
GGGTTTAAAGTGGCCTTAAATGTACTGGTATGCTAGGGCATTAGTGGCACTTCTCTTGTGGCAACACAGTTACGCTGAGTAACGAAGCCAAATTTCCCGAAAGGGATTAATAATTTGAATTAAAAAAAAAAAAATATTGCTTCTTAACTCTCTGGCTGCAGCAGACTAGAATTGTGGCTCTTCTTAATAAAGTGTTATAAACTAAGGATGCCAGTCTATCCTGCAAACGAGTCTAAAACTGTTTACAACCATGAAAGTCCATGTTACACCATGTTTTAACCAGACAACATTATTTTGTGGGAATACTTACAAAAGTATCTCCGTCAGTAGCACTGGCGCGTAGCACAAAGTCTGGAGGGGGTCTATTCTCTAGTATACGAGCCGTGTAAGGCGAACCTTGGAAGACTGGCCGGTTAAGGTTATGGTTCACAGTGATAGGAACCACACACTGGGTCTGGCGAGGTGGTTCACCTTGGTCCGACGCAAGAATCCGTAACTGAGAATACAAAGTTTAAGTTTAAGAATGATTTTTTTTAAATCAAGGTTTTCAAAAATATGAATTTTCCAATTTTTGTTTTTTGTTTGTAAATTTTACATGGAAATTAAAGCGACCTGACCCAAAAAAAATAATGATATTTGACTAGAAATAACAATGATAAGACTTTGTTTTCATACATGTCAGACACAGGTAGAGGCCTATTACTTTTATGAAAAGTGAAGCTAATTAATAAAATGAATGATTTACCTGATAGCGGGCTTGGGAAGAAGTAGCTAGAGAATTTTGTACCACCACATAATTCAGGGCATCTATTCCAAAGAATGTGGGTGCAGTATCATCTCCTATAAGCTCCAGAGTGACATTGCCATAACGCTGTAAAAGAATTTTAAAAAATTTTTTTACAGATTTTAAATTTGCTGAAACCTCTAAAATGTTTGTGCAAAACACTTCATCTGTCTTCGACATTTGCACAAAAATTCAGTCTTTGTCCGTAATTCCAAAACATATAAAAAACAAATTTTCAAATTAGCATGAATCAACAACAACATTAGCAACAGCAGCAGCAGCAACAACAACAACAACAACAGCAGCAACAGCAGCAGCAATAGCAGTAAAACAATATTTTATAATATTTCAAATGCCATACTCACTCTAGAATCTGTATTTGAATCGCCGTCACTAAACCCAAGTTGGAAGAGACGGGTCTGAGGTGGCTCATTATCATTAACTGCTCCAAGGGCATTTGGTGGACAATTGATGAAGAAAGGGTTAAACCTGTTGCGGTTGACTACAACTGTGACTTGTGCTGTTACCGAGCTAAAGAGTACAGGCACACCTTTGTCTCTCAGACTCATTGTCCACTGTTGAATACAATCCATGTCAAATATATACATGATTAATATACATCTTCATGAACTAATGCCTGAAACAAAACAACTTCAGTTTTGTTCACATTTTAATGAAGAAAAGTATTGAAACATCTGAACAATACATGGAGAGGTAGAAGTGGGAGAAGTAGAGAAAATGTATTAAAGATTGCACAAACTTACAATAGTAAGAGAGAGAGAGAGAGAAGGACACAAAGACAGAGAGATGATAAAATATACAATGCTGAAGAGATACAAATACAGCTAAGAAAAAAACTTGGCAAATTGGAACTTCCAGGTTTATCAGGAAAAATGTTGACCCATCATTCAATAAGCTCTGCTTTGTAAATTTTAAAAAAAGAGCCTGAAAATAATGGTAGAGAAATATCACCCACTGAGAACTGCATACGCAAGATCCCAAAAATCTGAGCACTTTTTATCTATGAAATGTAGGACTGAGGGATACAGGAAGTCATTTATTCCTACATCCATTGTGAACAATAAAGTGCTGTCCATATATACTTTATGTGGTTTTTATTGTTACGGCCGTACATGTATTTACACTAAGTTTGACTCTTTACATACTAAAATCTTTAATGCCAAATTTTTTTAATACATTGTTACTGCTTACATAATTTCCCAATATATTTATGCTTAGATTCTTCTCTCCTCTGTCCCTGCTTCTCCCTATCTCTTCATCTATCTACCTTTCTCTAACAATACCTATATATCTTTTACCTATACAAAATATTTTCAATGTCATTATGATTATTATGCATTTTCCCTTATCTATCTGTCCACAACTTATTGTTTGATGTCATAACTGTGAAAGTTGGGAGTGTTAAAGAACGAGCGAATAAAATTTCATGCTCATGTTCTCATTAATCAAAAAAAAAAAAGAAAAATTAACTTGCCGTGTAGCTAAGATCTGGTAGTCCCACCAGGTTCTTTCTGACGGATACTATTCCATCACTTGTCACTTGGAAGAATTCCAGGGCAGGTTGAGATGTGGCACTATAAAAGTCTACTATATTGTTGGGAGCCTAGCAAAGGAATAAAAAACACATTCGTTTTTAGGAAGTTAAACGTTTGATTAACAATATCAAAGCAATATGTCCAAAACTTTACAACACATAAAAACACAAAAAACTTGAAATTTTTAATTTAGTCATATAATTGTTAGGTATGATCCCACTTCCCTTAGATTATCACGCTACCTCTTTTCATGAGCAGCTACAAGCTTATATCTGGAAGACAAAATGAATGAAATTAAATATAAACTGATTGACATACTTACTTTACAAAGTACCTTTAATGTTATGGTACATATAAATTGTTTTTCCAAAACATGCATCTGTGTGGCATTTTTTCAACCTTTTTTTGTGTGTGTTTTTAAAATCTAAATTTATCCTAATTAAGTGAAAAAAAAGTACCTGAGTGTCTCTGTCATCGGCTGTAAGGCGACCAAATTCTTGAAAAAGTGTCTGATCCTCATCGATAGTAAATGAGAATATTGGATTGTTGACATTCTGCGCAACCCAGGTGGGTGGGAACAAATTCTTGTTGAGTGTGATTGAAAATGATGTTGTGTTGGTTTTAGGCGGTTGGCCATTGTCTGATGCCAAGATGCGGACCTGTAGAAATGAGAAGTCAATGATAATTTTCTAAGAAAAAAAAAAGGCAAATATTTAAGTATAGAAAAAAGTGTAGTGTATAACTACCAACAGACAATTTTTTCTCATCTTTGTTATTTATATTTTAAATTTTAGTCAGAGTAGCCCATTTATCAAGGCCCTGAACAATGTGAGTTGTCCAATCACTTAAAGATTGATAAGTGACAATTTCCAGGATTGTCAAAATTTTAACTTATGTACTTTCCTCTAGATAATTTTAAAACGAATATATATGGTATTGATGAGAAAAAGTCACACCAATCACATTTTTAATTAACAAAATAATATAAAACGAATATCAACATGCATCTTAAGTTTACAAAAGAAAAATCGGAGCCCCTTATTCACACTACTCAAAACTTATATTGTGACAGAAATGATTTATCTTCGTCTTTACTAGTTTTTCCTTTTTTTTTTAAATTTTGATATTGCAAATTCGTAAAAAAAAAAAACTTACGTAGAGAATATCTGATGCAAGGCTATTCAAACTGCTCTGTAGACGGATATCTCCATTGCTGCCAACCCTAACATACCCAGGAGCCTCTCCATCTCCAATGACCTCATATGTAACTTTTTCAAAAGTATCCTAGACAGGATAAAACCAATAAATCAAATTTTCAGTTTTGTGAATCCTAATTTTTTAAATTAGAATAATGTCTTCACAACAACTAATCTGACAGGATCTGTTATCATGCTAGTTAGATTACGGCTGAACATAAAACGAAGTTGAATTAATCAGTTAAATGATAAAATTATAGTCCTATAGACAGATACATAATTACATTAAGTTGTTTTTGGCATTTGATAAATGGATTTCATATAAACTTATTATTTATTTTTATTAATTGCCTTATTTTTATAATAAAAATTCTGAGCAACATCTTCTGTTAAAAGATTTAAGGTTTTAGTTGTTTAACGCCACTCTCAGAACCTAAAAATTTAGAAAATACATTTAGCCACTGTTAAGTATTTTAGAAGGACAATTCCATTGAAAATTTACGGGCTATTGATTGGTCCTAGCGCTGAATATGACAATGCTATTTTTTTTTATTCAGGTTTCCAAATTTGGAGTCAAAATACAAAAGTTAAAGAAGCTCTGTTTTACAGCTAACTTATGCCTAAACATAAAGTTCAATTTTAGATTTGATTTAAAATGCTTCCTTAATACATTTTATCTAAAATATATCTTATAATTGATTTTTTCATACCAATTCATCAGCATCAGTAGCTGTAACAGTAGTGATCAATGAGCCAATGGCAATGTTTTGATTCACAGTAGTGCTGTATGTCTGTTCCCTCAAGAAGACAGGTGTGAATTGATTCCTGTAGACATTGACTATGACAGTTGCAACATTGGCTGCAGTTTTAGGGACAGGATCGTTATCTCGGGCCCTGATTGTGAGCTGGTAACAAATATGGATAACAAAACAAAAGAGATTAATTACTTAAGTGTTCCATTGAAAAGTAAAACAAACAAAAAGCATGACTGAAGAATACTTTGGTGAAAATATCACGCAGTATACACATGCACATTATAGAATAACTTTCTGAGGGTGAGGTACTGAATTAAATTGAGATGGAACCTTTGCATTACACAGCTGTCATAAGAAATCACAAGAGACTTTTAAGGCTGTTATTTTAGATGTACATTGCACTAGACTGTCTTGCCAGTTACCATACATGGGTAAAAAAAATAGTTAATTTTACCTTCATGTAGGGTATGCATTGGTTAGGACTGACTATGAGTTACGAACGAAATGTTACATATTTTTATTTGGCTAAAGCTAAAATTGAATTTGAATTGTGTATACATAAGGAGGGTTTTTTTTTTTTGTTTTCAGACACAGACAACAACCAAAAAAGATTAAAAAAAAACTCAGGTTGCTATTTATGCCATAGACAATTGTCATCAAGCCTGTATTTTCTTGGTGGCTAAGTGAATGGAAAAAAAGATGGGAAAATTTGGTTATGGAAAGTGATTCCCTTACGTTGGAGTTATTAAATCACTGTTTACCAATGGCAAATAAAAAAGTGTAGTTTAAACGCTTTTGATTCCCTTCACTTGCCATTGGCTTCTGCTTAACTCTGTACAATCATGAACAAAAACTGACACAAAAAATCACAAGTTTGTCTTGTCCTCACAAACTTTTATTTTCTATAAAGAAAAAGGAAATGTTTTAAATATGTAACTGCATAGAGATAACTTGACATACATGATGCAGCTCATTTACAGCGACCAGTCCAGACTACTTTGATCTTGCAAGCAATACAACTAAGCATTTGGCGTCACAGTATTCTGTGGTCTTGCCTTATCTTACCCACTACTACTCGTGGGAGGATGTCTTGCCCAGCTTTATGATAGCATTAAATCATTTGGACTGTTTCCTTTACTTGCAACAACATATTGGTTACCTGTATCTATTACTTACATCATATTGGTTACCTGCATCTATTACTTACAACATATTGGTAACCTGTATCTATTTCTTACAACATAGGGGTTACCTGTATCTATTACTTACAACATATTGGTTATCTGTATCTATTACAACATATTGGTTACCTGTATCTATTACTTACAACATATTGGATATCTGTATCCTGCAGCAGAGATGCCTTGAGCTGGATCTCACCAGTACTAGGGTTCACCTGGAAGAAGTTGTTGGCTTTGCCAGCACCAATAAGCTCATAGGTAATGGTGCCCGCAGGTCCCTGAAAGTTTTTTTTTTCATACAAATAAGGTGCCATTAGACTTATTTGGCTACTTTGATACCCATGAGTTTTCTAAGGATGCTCGCAAAAAGAAAACAAGCAATGAAAAAAATTACAAAGCAAATAAGAAAGAAACATAGGAATTAAAAATACTTGTTATTAGGTGTTGCAGGTAAGCTAAATAAAAAAAAAGTCTTTACCTACTGCTAACTTTTCGCACCCTATAAATCTATTCTAAAAGATATCTGCTACAATTGAAATAAACTTCTAAAGCATTTAATTTGGCGAACAAAAAAAGCTCGAATTGCAATAGTTTGAAATTATCTAAACCTTATAAGACAGTTAAGCTGCGTAAGTGACTCACCGTGTCATCATCTAGCGCCTCAACCTGGTAAATCACTTCACTAAGACCTATGGTCTCGAGCTGTCTGGTGGCATTGACCTGATAGTTTTGCGCGGGCCCAGGGTTAATAAAACGAGGGGCATTCAAATTGCGATCCACAGAAACAGTGAAAACATTGTAGGCAGATTTTGGTGGCTCTCCTCCGTCATAAGCCCGCACTGCAACCTGTCAGGAAATGGATTAGATAAATCGATGGGTAGTGAGTTGTTTTCTCTAGAGGAAAAGCTGAAACAAAAAAGGGGTACAGACTGAAAACAAACAAAAAAAGGGAAAAGCCACATGCAGTGCAAAGAGGTTAGAAAGATTATTTACTTGTGAACAAAGTGATGAAATCTAAAATACTACAAACAACAAGTAAAAGCTCTATTGTGCTACTGTGTGAAGTTGTAACCGTTTGACGTTGGCAGAGTTAGACAATGTGAATTTTCAGAAAGAGGAGAGAAAAACGTTTTAAGTTTAGACAGCTAAAAAGGAGTAAAGGTCTTAGCAAGCATACCAATTGAAATTAAACACATAAAATACCAAATTTCAACTTCAGTCAGGTGTAAAAACCGTTCAGAAATGGTTTAAGTGTCAATTCTAAAATAAACAAAAAAAATGACTTCTAAACACCTGCTAAGTTATGAAAGCCTATGTCTCAAAACTAGGCAGGGCAACTTAGGACTCATTAGGATATTGATAGAATGTGTGATATTCATGTTCTGGTTAAATAGAGGGGAGTAAAAAAGAGCACAAGCAGTATCCCTTTAAAGTATTAAAACAAAAGCAATTCTGATATTGAGATTGATTTAAAACTTTGAATCAAACACAGCAAAGCATCACTGTTATTGTAAAGCTCTCGAGAAAGTCTAAAAGAATGACGACAAGTAGTGAACTCACAGTGTAGGCAGATTCTGGTTGGTTGGCAATGTTTGCAGCAAGAGTGAGGTCACCAGAAAAACTGTTCAGGGAGAAAGTACCTGGGACGCTTTGGCGAATAAGTTCATATCTGACGACGTTAAATGGGCTCTGTGGGGAAAAAATGATTGAAAACTGCTTTAAAAGGGACTTTTATTTAAGAATAATGATTTGTTTTGGGGGCAAACATTTTAAAGCCTTTTCTGTTGGGTTGAAACAAAATAAGCCATCCTTCAGACAGGTATGAGTGTTTCAAAACCTAAAAATACACATGAGTAAGACCTAATAAGCTCAACCTTGGTTATATTACAAAATTGTTTTTCTTTTGTTTTCTTACATTCATTTTTGCACAAAAGTGTTAAAGAAAATATGACACATGTACAACAAAAGAAAAAATCACTTATATGTTTGGAAATTTTTTGAGAAACTGCGATAAAAAATCTAAGGGCACACAAATATTGTTTTCAAAAGTTCTTAAAAATCTTAAATAATAGCTGACATACTCAAACATTATGAACTCACCTGTACATCTCTATCTTCTGCTGACACTTTAGTCACTTGAGAACCTATCTGTCGGGTTTGCTCTACAGAGACGTCATATGGTGTGTCCACAAATTCTGGAGTGAAATTGTTGCGGAAAACACTGACGGTTACAGTGCAGGTACTCCGTGAAGCCAATTGGTAAGTTCCAGAGTCCCTTGCTGAAATCAACACTCTGTACACTGTGTTTGAATCCTCATGCAGATCACGCTGAAGAACAATTTCACTAGTGGACTCCAAGACTTGGAAGAAAGACCTGGTAAAGTAAAACAAAGAAAATTACAGCCACAAAGAGAAATTCAGAAAATAATCCAATAGAAGGCTAAGATTTAAGGTGATATGCAATATACGAAGACGGGTGCATTTAAAGAGTATATGAACTTATTCCGGTGAGCAGGGCAAAGTGTGGATTTGTCTAGCTTTATTTACCAGTTAACCTTTGTGAGCTTACATTGTCAGCTTTTCAAGTTTCACAGCTCAAAGGTATCACTGTTTCAGCCTCTCCAAAACTGATTAAATTTTGTTTTTTGAGAGGGGGGGTGGGGTAGAGAGGGGATGATTTTTCCATCGGAACATTTGTGCCCCTATGAGATCAATTATGAGGAAACATTTCATGTGCCATTCCCAAATGAGTTTTTCCTTCACAAATAAATTCAGGAGATATTAGCCAACCAAACTTCACTAAACGATCCCTGTGTAGAATAATTTTTTTTTTCTAAAAACTATTACAATTTTTGAAAGGCTTTATTAACTTATGGATACTGTTATTTGGGCCTTGGGCCATATGGCCTCAATAATCTGCCAGATTAGTTGGGTAGTGTGACAAGCAGCTTTTGATGCCTTTTAACCAAAACTTTAGGGTTTAATAAGTTTGTCATGGCTTTCAAGCATAAAAAATCACAATCTGCAAAAAAAAAAAAAAAACCACACACCCCTCCCCAACATTTTAACAATATTGTGCAGTCAGATTTAAACAGAAGCTATGTAGTGCTTAGCTTTTACATGGAATCAATATCCTCCTCGGCTATTTAGGCCGAGGTTATTTAGGCCACATCGCATCAATAAGCCGTTTGTAAGGTAAAATCAGATTCCTGATTTCCTTGCGCTACACTGCATCAATAACCAGTACATTAACTTACTTAGCCAGATAGCCTTTTCTTAACATTTATTTTTTAAACTTAAATACACACATACATAGGCCTGTTAGAGAAAAAGACAGGGATGAAGTGTGTTGGCGAAATTGTGTACATTTCTTGAGCAATAAGCATAAAAAAAGATATGCATTATCATGAGGAATGCCAAAAAAATATCCTGTCTGGATAACGATAACTGGAGAATGATTGTGTCAACGTTAGGGTGTGGTAGCTAGTATTGGAACCGATGATAATGCTGGCAAGTAAAACATAATAAAAAAAACTTTTTCAATTCCCCTATCTCCCACCCCTTACCTTGTGTTAGGAGCAGTGCCTGTGTCGAAGTAAGCAATGACACCATTATTTCCGCCATCTGAATCTGTAGCTGGACAAGTTTCAATAGCTGTACCGGGGTTGAAATTTTCATTTATGGTTACAGTCTTTTCTGTAATGGGGAAGCTGAGAGAGGTAAAATGAAAAAGAATGAGTATTTTCAACTTTCTGACAACCATTTTGAGACAAAATAAAACTTTTCAATAATCCACAGCAAAACTTTGAACATCTTTTTTTA
Organism: Elysia marginata; assembly: GCA_019649035.1. Lineage (NCBI taxonomy): Eukaryota > Metazoa > Mollusca > Gastropoda > Plakobranchidae > Elysia > Elysia marginata. Next base: position 160,696 of record BMAT01013948.1, on the reverse strand, counting down.
AAATGATAATTAATACCACTGCAAAACTGAAAACAGCATCACATAAAGACCTGCATACACTACACCACATTGCAGAAAATCGACCAAAGTGAAGCACCCTCATCCCAGAGATTAAAAATAACTGCCAAAGCTGCGAGACTGGATGATCCTGGTATTGGAAGGCCATAAGTCAAATTAGTCAAAACAATTATTGATACAAAAACCTGCACTGGGGTTAAAGCCGCAAATATCTCAAACTTTACACCATCTAACAAACATTTGTTTACTTTAAAACCATGGAAACCAAGGTTTTGGAATAAGACTGCTCTTTTATATAATTGAAAACCAATGAAAAAAAATAAATAAATGAAAAAATAACCAAACATTACCTTGGAGGATTCTGATTTCTATTCATGTTGACTGTCACAAGAGTAATGTCATATTTGGGAGGAGTTCCATTGTCTTGTACTCGTGCATAGAGCTGAAAGAGATTATAATGTTTATTAATTTTTTTCATAACAATGTGTTGGCATTAAGGTTCTTTATTATTTGCACCCAGGAGCCAGTTTATCAACATCAATATTGTTTAACTTTGCAAATCAAAAACAAAATACTAGTAAAGTATTTAGTATGAAGCATACTAGCTATGGAAGTCTGTCATAACTAAATTCTAGATGAAAACCACAAAAAAATGCACCAAGACCTTTATGTTTTAAATTATGCCCTTAGTGGATTTTCTGTCTAGCTACAATTTTTTTTGGTACCATGGTTCAAGTGGACATGTCATTGTTAGGAACAAAACTTACTTGATATTGCATTTCCTGGTCGTTGTTGATAACATTAGCCACATTGGATGGGATAACCAAATCGACTGAAACACCGTCAGCACGAGTCACAAAGCTAAATAGTGGCTGGGCATTTCCAAATGGCAGAATGTCAAAAGACAGCTGGTTAAACACATTCTGTGGAGTAAACAAACATAAATGTTTGTCATAAATATTGAATAAGAGTGTTAAAAGGAGCCTAGGCTTGAATGAATCCAAACAGATATCCTCTAAGGGAACATATAAAAAAAATAACTTGATAAAAGAAAAAGAATTTACCAGGAAAAAAACCGCAATGGCAGGAGTGACAGTAAAGGATGTGGATTACAAGACCCTGGAGTAGATATCACATCAGAGTTATAGGTTTTGAGTAAGAAAGGAGACTAAAGAAAAGGGCTTTCAGAAAGAAAGAGACAAGAGAGAGAGACAGACAGACAGACAGAAAGACAGAGAGAGAGAGAGAGTGTGTGTGAAACAAGTAGATACAAAGTTTTATTACCAAATCTGTATCCTGAGCAGTGAAGGTCGCCACGGCCTGATTAGCTCTTACAGGGACTTGTACCAGCTCATTGAAAGGTGTGTTCAGCCAAACTGGTGCGACTAAGTTGCGAATGACTGAGATGGTTACCGAAAATGGTGGAGATTCTCTTGGAACCTTGCCTCTGTCACTGGCCACCAAAGTTAGCTATAGGAAATTGGATTTCAAAAAAAGTTGCAAAAGGACAAGAATTCATCTTAGATTCTACTACCTTTGATCTTCTAGTATCTTTTAGAATTGCAATGTTATGTAAGTGCAAATTTATCCAAGTATGGTAAAATAATTGAGAGCATATCTTACTTCAGTGCAAATTTATATGAAATAATTGAGACATATTTAATCATGTTTATTTACCTAAATATTTTAGCAGAGCTGCGTTACACTCATCTATCAAGCCAACTGCCTGGGTTTGATGTTTTGTGCCATCATTGTCTTTGCCTTATCTTAAAATCTTAAATTCTCACCTGGTAAGCACTCTGATCTGTTTCATCAACGTAGAGGGGTATCTTTGGGCTGATAACACCTGTGAAGCCATCAACCTGGAAGTACTCACCACCACTGGTGATGCGGTACTCAATCTGATTGTTGGGGGGCTAAATGAAACAAATGATCAAAATTGGAAATAAGAACTTCCACTGGTATAACTTTTATAAAACATTGCTGCAAGAGTAAATATGTAACAGACTTTCAAAAATATGAAGTTATAATATCAATAGCATAGGGAAAAAAATCCAATTGCAACTTGTAAGGTAAATACAGGTTCATCAATTGGCAAATTGTATGATCAACAAATGTTTTACAAGGAATCAAAGATCTACCAAAAAACACTTATTGAAAACAGAGAAGTTGAATGTGATGAATCCAATTTTTAAGATCCATCATAAGAAAAATTACAACAGAAGGCTTGTGTGAATACCTGAGAGTCACTATCAGTAGCAGTCACTTGAACAATGGATGTGCCAGCAGCAGCATCTTCACGAACCAGGCCAGATGTAGGGTTACCAAAAACCCACGCTGGAGGCACAAGGTTACGGGTGATTGTTACAAAAACCAGTGCTGAGCCTCTACGAGGAATGACACCATTATCCACAGCTGTTACACGAACCTGAAGCAGAACATCAAATTTGGTATTCTATGTATTTGAGAATGCATCTTTTATGTTAAGTTATTAACCTCTCTGGAGATGAAGCAAAAAAAAAAAATGAATTTAATTGAATCTGATAAGCAACTTAATTTAAAAAGAAAAAGAGAGAGAAAATAAGTACCAGTGAATTTTGGTACAATCGTTGGATTTTCAAAGCTACATAGGTAGAATTTTTTTTTTTAAATAAACCAGTTCCATCGATTGTCTTTTTTTAGTTTGGTCAAAGTTATCATTTTTTAACAGTTTCCTTAAAGTGATGGTATGCTATAGATCTATAGAAAAAGAGCTACTGTGAGAGGCTGAATGCACGAGTGAACTCAATATTGATACAAAAAGAAAAAACCAATCTGCATGTACTTAACATCTTTGCAGGCAGATGCTTTAAATATATCAGAAAATGTGAACTTCACAATGTTAAAATTTTCAAATTTACGTACCTAAGGGGGTATCCTGTTCAGAAAAGTTTCAATGAAGTTGGTAATGTGTTTTTAATATTACAAAGTAAACTAGGGATAATCATTGGAATGTCACATTACCACAAAGTCTTCAACAGCTGTGTTTCTCAGATCATCCCGGACTGTTATGGTGCCATCAAGTGAGTTTATTTGAAAGAACTGAGGGGCTGTCAAATCTCCTTCAATGATGTATCTCAAACTACCAAACTGATGGAGAGACAAGCAATGTGAGTGAATCAAGGGCTTAAATTTAGAAGCACAAGCATTTTGAACACATTTACAAAGCCAAGACACAGATCTGCTTGGCTTTCTTAAGTTGATAATTTATTAAATTTTTTCAAAGTGCTGCTGATTTTCACAAAACCAGAAAATCTTTACTCTTTATTACATAAAGCTATATATAGATGATTCCAATACTGTAAGTGAAACTCTCTGTAAAAAAGATCATTGGCAAACAGCTGTTTCATTGATCACCTTTGAGGCCTGGTCAAGGTCTCACTGCAGGTCCTAGATATATCTAGGCCTCGATCTAACATGAGAAACCGCAAATCAATAGGGAGATAAAAAATGATGTAACTATAGCCAGGTCCTTCACTTATTACACTTATCATTATAATATTTAAGTTCATGAAAGGATATAGTATCTATCATTGTACTCAATAGTTGCCATTTAGTAGTTGTTTATTTCACCCTCCGCCTCAGAATCTCTCTCTCTCAAAAAAAAAAGCAACTGCAAAACAAAACCGGCCGCTTTCATTTTAAATAAAAGATTAACTAGCCTTTACTAGGATTGGGTTGATCTACCTCACTTAAAAAGAATGGCCGGTTTTAGATGCATGCCCATGTTGATGATGTTTGTTTTTTTTACACAGGCTCTGCTTCAGTTCTACTTCATCATTTTTTTTTCATTTTTAGTTTTGCTTATCTTGCCAGCCTTCAGCTCCTCAGCTTAAACTTACAACTCTATGACTAAAATCCCTTAAATCACATGCTTCCCTTCCAAAGTAAAAAAAAACAAAAACAAACAAAAACAAAACAAAACAAAAAAAACCAAATGAAGGCGTGAGCTAAACAAAAACCACACTAGAATAAGTTGTCAACTTACAACATTATCCAAATCTGTAGCTTGGACTCTGATCACTTCACTGCCCAATGGTACTGTCTCCAGCAGTGTGCGGTAATAAGTTTGGTTAAAGAAGATGGGGTCATTTTCATTGCGCACTACATTAATGGTCACTGAGGCTTCTCTAGCCGCTTGACGTGGAGGCGTTCCCTGGTCAGCTACACGAACATTCATCTATTGAAGAACAAAAAGAGGTGTGTAGTTTTTAAAGGAAAAAAAAACAACAAACAACCAGTAAACTCTAGTGAATGTAGTTCTTTAAAATATTGTGTATTTTTCATGTCTTTGGTTAGTCTCTTGAACTCTTAAGCTGTAAAGTATTTTAGATGTATTCATACTCGTTAATTCTTTGCACATTTGTTTTACAAAAATTGTGATCAACTTACGGTGAACTGATTTTCCGATACTCCAGTCAAAGAGCTCTGAAGAGTGATGAGACCATTCTCGTCAATTTGGAACAAGTTTTGAGCGTTTTGGCTAGTGGGTACCAAGGTATACGATAATTGGTTCCAGGGTGCCTGAAAAATGGGGCAAATTTAATACAAAAAGTTTGTTAATGGTAAATAAAACAAAATTTCAGCTGAAAAAGGAAAAAAATGGTAGGGGAATAAAGCAAATTTGTGATTTAGAAAAAGTCAAGATTTATAGTACACATCATTATTTATTTTATAAAAAAAAAAGTATCATTTTTTTAAATGTAATAATATTTAGTTTCTTTTGACAAAATTTAATTAAATTTCTCCTCCAAAAGCATGTGAAGCAAAGATATTGATATACTGGTTGACACACAAGCGCCAACACTTAAAGGTATATTGTCCACAAAGTGGTTTTACCATCTGTACCTGGTTTTTCCCTTTCTAAGAATCTAACACAATACCTACACTTGTTAAATCTTCCCTAAATCTTTATCACATACCAGTCTGTCTTGGTCTCTTGCTAGAATCTGCACCACAGAATCTGCTAAAGCATGGTTTTCATTGATGGGGATGGTGTATGTGTCTTGAAGCAGCTCAGGTGCAAACTGGTTGTGGTTGACTGGGATGGTAACACGAATGGTATCTGTCAGTCCTCCCAAATCAGTTGCTACAATGACCAGCTTTATATTGGCAGGTTTATAAGAAAAGATGAATGACAATGAAAAGATTAATGTTAAACATGTAAAGATCAATCTTAAACAGGTGGAGGTTATTGTTAGACATGTGGAGATCAATAGTGACCCCTGCGTGGCGTTCAGTGATTTTACTTTTCATTCTATCTCTATTTTGCCTATATTTGAATCCCAAGTGACGTAGGAGTTTTTCAAAGTATAGGATCAGGATCAAATTCGCTACCAGCATCCTCATAACAAAATTTTTCATTGCTAGCTTCATTCCTCAGAAGTTCTAAAACTTCATCATGGCAATGAAGTGGCTTTCTTTGACGTTTAGATGAACAAGATGAGCTTGTTGACAGCTCAATGTTGATCAAACAGAAGTGAAAGAGAGATCAGGATCTTTACCAGCAAAGCCCGCTTTCAGACCAAGGTTTTACATTTCACAAATGAAAGAGGTACATTTGAAAGGAAAAAGTAACCCTGAATTCAAATCTGAAGTCCCTTAATTGCTACCTAGCTTCATGAAGTCAATAACGGAAAGAGAAAATATATACGCCATGGTGGGTGTTCAGCATTTGGCCATGTAAGAAAATGCTTGTGGAGATCAATGTTAAATGTGTCACAGCATAAATCTTTTCATTTATGCACTAACTTATGAAAATACTGACACTCTAAAACTTTTGTTTATACATAGAAATTAAAAACCTGCACAAAAAGCATTCTTGAAATTTACCCTAGATACTGTGCTTTTCTAGATAAGTATTCCTGTAAAACTGACAATAGTCGCCAATAGGTTTATAGAGTCTTTATCACCATAATAGGGGGGGGGGGTTGCAAACACTCATTTACGTTCCATAACTGTTACATCAGAACAAAACTGCAGGGCCGCCTGTGAGAATCCCACAGAGGTTCTATGTCAAATATTCAGCAAAGACTTTTGGAAAAATAATCTAAAGAACATTTCGTTTTTCCTTTAATAATTACAACTGCCAAATCAGCATGTAAGTAATGCTTTTTTTCACTTGAAATTAATATATATTTACACAAATACAGAACATTCCAATTCAAAACGTATTTGTCTTTAGTCAATGTCAAGCACTTATTACCCATGGCTTTTTTTTTCAAATGCTTTGAGTGCAACAAAAAATCCACACCCCTCATCCCCCAACAAAACAACTTGTGATCGGGGTCAGAGAACAGAAACAGTTCTTGTTCTTACCCTGAATATTTTCTTTTCTTTTCCATTTATCAATATATCATAAGACTAAAGATATTTAAAGACTTAAGAAAGGAACGCTACTCGGGATGGTATTGTTACCGTGTATGAAGCCTCCGCAACAGCGCTTATGTCCCCTGTCAAAGTGATGGTTCCAGTTTGAGGATTAACATTGAACATGTTCGTAGCAGTCCCCTCTCCTACCAAACTGTATGTAACACCAGCAAACTGGGGCTGCAAGGAGGAAAAATTTTTTTTTTTTAATTAGTGATTGGAGAGGTAAAATGGTGCAAACAGATTTGAGGGGGGAGGGGGGGGGAATTTAAAATAAATCACGCAGCATAACTATTTTTTTAAATATTTAAAAACATCAATATTATTCACAAGTTTACGGGATCCAAATATGAATAATTCATTGCTCTTTTCATCTACTCAGACAGTTAATTTAATTTGATTTGGACCTTTGTAAAGGCATACACAGAATTCATTCTTTCTCAACTCATTCTAAAATAATTTTGCCAATAGTTAAACTACAAACCAGACTCACGTAATAGAAAAGTGTGGTGTTGCTCTGTATTGCTATAGTTTTTCTTTTGCTATTGATGTTTCATAACATGTACTAACCCCAATGCAATCCTGACCATATTGGCAACCTAAATTTTGTTGTTTATCATATGCTCCAACTTAATGCATCTTATATAGATTTACTCAGTAGTTAACCCTTGTGGTCTATGTGTGAAGCCTTAAATAGCTGTACAGTATATTTCAGTCCATTAAGATAATGCTATATATGCTTACAGTAACATTTTCATCTGGATCTGTGGCAACAAATGTATTGATTGTTGAAGGTCTTGTGACTGTAGACTGCACCACAGGTAAGGTTTGGTCTGGCGGAAACTGTGGTGGCCTGTTCCTCACTATGGTTACGCCAATAGTTGCCTGCTCGGTTAGACTTGGATTACCCCCATCAAAAGCTTGGACAGTCAGCTATAAAGGAAAGAAGGACATAAACAAGGCCAAGTTTTATACCCTATATTCTTGAAACATTGTTGTGATGATGAGATCTGAGTCTGTTTGCATATAAAGCACAATGTTAAGCAGCATGATAAAGTATTGTGGATGATGCTTCAAAATATATGGTTTATTTTCACCAATACATAATTATAAAGACAGTAGTTTAAAGAGCTAAAACAATTAAAAGGCAGTAATTTCTTGTTTGGCTTTAATTTAAGGCCATATTTATTTAATCTAGTTTGACAGACTCTTTCCTAATGTTAATCGTAATGATCAACTGAGTACTTATAAAAAAATTTTTCAATCATCTCATGGGCCTAAATATTTATCATCTTTTTTCCTTAAAAGGCTTCATTAAAAGAATTATTTGTCTCATACTTCGATGGAAATATTTATAGAAATTAATAGGGCCAAAAAAAATGAAAAGGTTTAATATGTATATATATATCTATCTATATATATACCGTGTAGCTGTTAGCTAGACCATTTCCCCTGAGATTGCCTGCCACCACGAGCCGTCCATCATCTTCACCAATGTAAAACAAATCGGTTCCACTGCTGGGCACTACACCAGTTATTCTGCATTTAACATCATTGTTGGGAGCCTAGGTAAAAAAAAAAACAGCATTTTTTTAAAATATGAGGGAAAAAAAGAGTTGTATTTACAAAGGCATCTGGGTATATAAAGACATGACATGCTTTATACTTTGAGAAATAAGAACTGATATACTGCTTTTAAAACTTGTGCATAGAAAAATGCAAAATTAGACCAATGTTTAATCAAGTTAGGATTGAAACCTATAAAAGGATTTGTTCAGCATACACTGTTCAACTCACAGTCAAATCAGCATCAATAGCTCGCAGCGTCTCCAAAACATAGCCTATTCCCTCTGTTTCCAGAACTTGAATTTGGTTGTTGTAGGGGTTGAAAATTGGACCATTATCATTTCGATCCTGAAAAAGAAATAAAAAATAGCAATTATGAGATTTTCATCCAGAGAAAATTTATAGACACAAGCAACATACTCCGAATTTTTTTTTTCATTTGTATAAATTTGATCCAACTACTTAAACCAAAAAAAAAAGGACTATATATCTGTTCAAAACTACATAGAGAGATATTTAGTCTACCTATAAGCTAAAAAAGTGTATCATAAGTGTGGCAGGGTATGCGAAAATAATGCGCAAGAAATAAAGACAACTTGACACAAGGAAACTACTGATTGAATGCATATGAGAAACCTGAAGTGGGATTAATTTTTGAGTATGAGATCAAAATGTGATTTTAAAAAATCTTTTTGTGGCGAAAAAAAATCATGTTTGGGTTTACTTAGGACCAGCCAAAAAATATGGATTTTTATTATTATTCATATAGTTCATGAATGGAGCGGAGAGAGTATGCATCACACATACAGAGAAATGAAACTTCCAATCAGTTTCACATTTTTAGAACAAAATTAGTGAAGTACAAAAGCATTTGTTGTTTTATTTGTCTAGAAAACTTAATTTTTCATATCTTAAAATTCTTCAATATGAAATATAAAATTGTAAAATTTACATCTATTGTCTTCATATTTTTGATTAAACTAGAAAAGCCAGAAAAAAAGGAAAAAAAAAAACAAGACAACCTTGTTTCAAACATTCTGTTGCAACTTTAAAAACAAATCAAATGGCTATACTGATTTGAGCCTTTATATATTAACAAGAAGTTTCTTTAAATGGTCACAACGGCATGGTATAAGCTATATCTCTCTAAGTGGCAAAGAGGTGGGTGCTGAAGCTACTATAAGTCGAAGGTTTAAATCCTACTTAAGCGGACATTTTGGGCATTTTCACTTAAAGCCTACTTCTCTCCACTGCTGGTTTCATAGCTTTACAATCTTTTAAACATTTGATTGCACAGTGGCTGCCTCCACTATTTATCTTGGTCCTTTAAGGAAGTTGTGAAAGAGTAACTAGAAGAATTCACAAAAAGATCACAACTTATCAACATAACAACTAGTGATAAAAAAAAAACTTAAAAAAAAACAAACAAACACTAACCTCTACATTGACAGTGACGGTAGCCGAGGCATAAATCTCTGCAGAATTTTGACCATCTGTGGTAGTGACAACGAACTGATACTGAGATTGAGTTTCATAATCCAGTGCTCCAATAGTAGAGATCCTGGCTTCTCCACCAACTGATTGCAAATTAAAACTTGAAACATCAGATCGCCCAGGAAGGTTGACCAGTGTATACACAACGTTGTCAACAACATCAGCGTCTGTAGCCTGGTTGGAAGGAGTATGATATAACTTTGAAACAAATATGTTTATTGTAGGTTTCTAAAGAAGCAAAATTGCGAGTCCATATAACAGCATTGTCATCAACCTTAGGGTCTGGACCTACTTTGGATAAATATTCTACACAGCGTCATCTTGTAACGCTCAAGAAAGGATTTCGGTTTTTTCTGTTCAGAAGAACTTCCTTCAAGATTGTGAGACTAAATGAAATAAGAGCATGCCAACGCACCGCTGGCAGGGCGCGATTTATGACCTGCACTTATTATAACTGACAGCCGGACTAGCAGCTTATAGCTCGATGTCCTCTATGCATAGAGATTTTCTAAAAATTAGCCAACTTTAACCAGTTCGTCCAGAGAACCTTGAATCTCAAACACCCTTGAATTTAGTATCATTCTAAAGATCATTTTCTTCTTCAAAAGACGCATTTTAAAGTTTTTTCATTACTTTATTGTGCGAGATTTTATCGGCTGTTCTCTGTGGACCGTGTTAGTGTTTAAAAAAATTTGGCTTTTATGTGATTTTTTAGGTGGTTATTGATTAAATTAGTGATTTTAAAAAATTACCCGTGTAATTTAATAAATTTGCTACCATTCAAATAGCCATAATTTTGTGTTCTGCATGTGCAAAGCACTCAATGGTAGAAAGTTTTGTTGATTTTATATGATTTTTTTTTGTACAGGTTAGATCGAGCCTCAGCTGCTATATATAAACCAGAGAAAACATTTTTCTTTTTTAAAAACTTACAACTGGTTTAATCAATTGTTCCAGCCTCAAAAACAGTTGCATGAACCAAAGCGAGTTTGCCTTTGAACCTTCTTTAAAACTTGACTTTTCAAACCATACATTACTTTACACTGTTGAAGAACGGATCATTCTAACGAAACCCATAGGAGTAAACTGTGTGAACTAAGCAGACTTAGGAACAGGCCATTTCTACTGAGGGGGAATTCAACAATAGCAAAGATAGGGAAGATACTGAAAAGAACACATGCAATGAGTGATGAAGCAAGTCAGTTAAATGCTACTATGAATTTTCACCTTTTACAAACATCACAACAGCTTATATCGTTAGTTCCCTCTCATGAAAACAAAAACTTTCAAAAGTATATGGGAGAGATTATAAGGTAGGGGTGGTGAAAAAAAGAGGGACAGAGAAAAAATGACGGAAAATACAGACAGATAAATGGAGGTACAGAGAGAGAGAGAGAGATTGAGAGAGGGAGAGGGAGAGGGAGAGAGAGTGAGAGTGAGAGTGAGAGTGAGAGAGAGAGAGAGAGAGAGAGAGAGAGAGAGAGAGAGAGAGAGAGAAGGAATTTAAAGATAAGAATTATGAATAAACCGACCCGGAAAGATGTAATAGATGTTATTATAAAATTTAAGAATTAGTATTCCGTGATTTAGCTTGGTGTGTTTGCATACATTAAGGGCAAAAACGTTGACTAGAACTATATGTGCCTTCAACTCAATCACAATACACCAGTCACGGTGATCACTTCTATAACTTGGATTTTTTACTGAACAAGTACTTGCGCCATAAAAAGATCCAACGTTTTCAAAAGGCTAATTCATTACTCTAAAACTTTGATTATTTGTGTACAAAAATTCACGGGTTACTTTAGATGTTGTAGTAGATTTTGTATATATGTTTCTGTTTCTGTGTCATCATGACCTATCAAAATAAATTCTTTTGCAATCTTAGACTTACATTTGTATCATAAACTAATAATTAGTCAATGCATATATTGTGGCTTCCTTTAGAAATACATTTCTATCCTGTAGCGTGTATAGTTTGGCTAAAACAAACAATTATTTACACTGAAGCTGAAATTATTTCAACGCACTACGTGGATGAGAATGTGGTGTGGCGGGAGCAGGGTCAAGGGGTCACAGAGGTGCGACCGCCAAAGCTTGGCTGAGAAACCGAGTTGGCGAGTGTTAACAGCCGTGTCTATACTCTTTGGTAAAAATAGTTAAATTTAGTCCAGTTTTTTGTAATTTTTTAAAAAGTAAATTGCTTAGTCTATAAAAAGCATTGTCAACAACATCATGATCAACAATTATGATAAACATACAAAATTTTTACTTTTCCTCGCAGATTTAATAGAAAGTGAAAAAGAACAGCCAATTAAGGCCAAAATTTTGAAACAGATGCGCCTCATTTTGCCTTGAAACCCTTCAATTTAAATTTGTAAAGTGCAAACTTGTTCAGTTCCTTTTATCAAAAAGAAAGTCTTGACCTCAATAGAGCATGCTTAATGTATTTCATTCACTTACAATGAGATTAATCACACTTGCTCCATTAATGCCTTCTGGGACACTGCGAGTGTATGTCGCCTCTTCGAAGAGTGGAGTGCTATCTTGGAGATCTCTGACAGAAACTGTCACTGGCACAACAGAGCTTCGAGGACTTCTTCCAGAGTCAGTTGCCTGGACCAAGAGCTGATAACTGTTCTTCCTTTCATAATCAAAAGGTTGTGTTGTCACAAGTTGGCCAGAGGACCCATCTATATTGAATCTGAGAAATATTGTAAAATTGAGGTAAGTTTGAGCATTGCAAGCTGGTAAGATTGTCAAGTAATGTTTTGAGCATCAATAAGATTGCCCATCATGTGCTCTGTTCAAATTGAAACATCTTAACACACCTTGAAGGAGGCTTTTGTATTTCACATGATGACAGGGGTGGAACCAGAGAGTGAAAAAAAAACCTGAACTTTTTTGCTTTTGGAAATCATCAGAAGTAAAAATAGACAAAAATGCAACTTACGAAAATCACAAAAAACCTGAAATCAGGTAAAACCTGAGCCGCTTCGACCCCTGTAATAGGTCTACTTATCATTTAAGCCATGAAGGAGACTGTATTCAGAAGAATTTAGGTTCAGTCAATAAATCTATTATAGCCTGCGTCCAACTTTTCTAGACAATAGAGACCTTTAGCACACGCACCGTGTCGCACTACGCGTACGTGAAAATCGGGAAAGCAGATTGAGTTACTATAAAAATAATGAAATCAGTTTCTAAAAATAGAACGTCTGTGGGTCTATTTTTAGAAACTGGTTTCATTATTTTTATAGTAACTCAATCTGCTTTCCCGATTTTCACGTACGCGTAGTGCGACACGGTGCGTGTGCTAAAGGTCTGTACTCTCTATAAAACCACATAAGGTCATGGCTTACACAAATTGCCATGACTATTGGATGTACAGCATTTATTATGTCTGCATCTTATCATGAAGAAATGGAAATAAGGCTCACAAGAAACAGAGCAAAGAGGCTAAACCATAAAATCATAAATGCATTCGTTGAGGCTAAAAAAATATATAAATTTTCAAAAAAAGGTCTGTGCTTTTAACTAACTTTCCAATTAAGTTCACATAATTTTTGGTTCAAGAAATAATTAAAAGAAAACTCAATATTCAAAAAAAACTAACTGCAATATATACTGTCATATCGCAATCAAAAGTTTAAGTCATTAGACTAATCCTAATAATCATCTCAACTTTTCAATACTTGGTACTTACGAAGAACCATCTAGGCCTGGAATAATACTATAGCTGACCAATGCATTTGGTGTATTTGCTAAGTCATTATCTGATGCCTGAAACAATTAAAAATAGGATTTTTTTATACACATGGTTGTCAATGATTTCCTCTGAAAGAATTTAGAAAGCTGAAATGTCAACAAAGCAACATATTTTTAAATATGAAATGATACAGATTGTTAGTTAATGTCTGACCCACAATTGTAATAGATTTTTTAAAATTAGTTTTGCACTAAAATCCGCCTTTTTTTTTTTTTTTTTT
>BMAT01013948.1:131948-147208 GCA_019649035.1 Elysia marginata | reverse complement strand
GGTGAATCTGACAGTGATAAAAAGAGCCAAAGTGTCTGAGAAAGGAGAAGGTACAAAAAATGAGCTTGCTGGTGGGAAGACTCTTTGAGGCAAGGACAAACTGAGGAGAGACTAGACAAAAATAATATGTGTGGCATAATGAGGAACAAGTCAGAAATCTTATGTGCTGTGAAATATTAGAACAAAATAATTATGCCCTTAGTTTTATTAGACTCCAAGACATTTTATTTAAAAGCAATTAAAGGTTCATCATATCCTGATTATGGTTTTTTAAAAGGGCTCTAAATCAAAGCTAACTTGGGGTCTCTTGTGTATAATTTACTTGGTTGCGTCACATATAAAATTTTAAAAAAAGCATATATAAACAAAGTAGAGGAAGAGGTATCAACATTTCATACCTGCACGGTGCCAACATTTGTACCACCCGGCTGGTTCTCATCCACGAAAAAGCTATAGCTTTGCTGGTTGAAGTTGGGACTGTTGTCATTGACATCTAATATGCGCACAGAAACCACTGCATCATCAGACTGAACAAGGCATAAAGATAAATCAGAAAAGCTGTAAAAGTGAAAATGGATTTTAAATCTTTATACACCAAATATTGACATTTTTATTTCATTCTCCCAAGATATCTCAAATTTGAAATTGAATCTCCTGTTACACTGTCTCATATACATCAAGTTGCTGCCTTTTTGGTCTAAGTCACATTTAGAGATATCTGAACTGATCATAAATTTTTGTCCTCCATCTGTAGGAGCTGAAAGTTCTAGATTGAGCTGCAATTGGTTTTTTTTATTAAAAGGTTGACTTAAGTCATTGCCATACCTGACTGAGGAAAGATTTCTTGCAACCAGGGTGCATAAGTTGAATGGTGCTATTTTTACCTTCAAAGGTGTTGCTGTTTCAAACAAGACATTCTATCAGCTTCCAAACATAAAAATTTCATAAAAGTATCAAAATTTTGGGAAAAGATATTTGAACTTTTTGTTCATTTAAAATAAAGGCAAAAGGAAGAAAAATAGACCTTCAAGTGACATTTTCTCAAAACAGAAATTTTCGGATTCCAACTCATTCATCCTAGATGTGAGACAAACGATTTATGCCAATAACGTAGCAGAACTTTAAAATGATAAAACTTACATTTCCTTCAGGGTCCTGCACTCTAACTGAGACTTGGAACTGGTCGTTTGATTCTCTGTCAAACAATCTAGAGTTCAGCAAGACATCTCTGTATGGAAAAACAAAGAAAAACTGTTATTTCTCAACACTTCAGGGGTGCTCAAACCTAATTCTTCTACTTCTTGAGATAGTTCACTTTGGAGTTCATTATAGAACTGATTTAAATTTTTGTCTTGCATTCTATCCAAATGAGTCCCATGGCTTGATTTTGAGATATAAGCTTTTAAAATTTAGTGGTTGTTCAGAAGTCAAATTTTTGATAGTTTTAGAAATTGACATTAAAACATTTCAAAACAGTTTTCACACCTGATATATGTTGAAATTTTATGTTTTATGTGTTTTATTTAAATTGGTTGCTAAGAACTTTACATCTTTTTAACTGTCTGAACTTAAAACACAATTTTTTCCCGTTTCTGGGATTTCACTAGTCAGACTTCAAATGGCTATGACTTCACATAAAAGCGTGGTAGAGCTTTTCTGTTTGCTGTATTTGAAAGAGAAAGAAATAAACTTTCTTTTCTGTGACACTATAATAATTTGACTTGAGACCCGTTTTGACTGGTTGCAAGACATTTGTAGGACTAATTACAAGTCTGATCAACTTGTGCCTTACAAAATTATTAGATAGCAAAACAACATCTACGGAGAAAGTAGAGTAGCAAGAGAAAACAAACAAAAAAAAACCTACTCAGTCACTTTAAAGAAAGGATTTATGTCTGAAGGAATGATGCTTGCAATACCGTATGGTGAGAGAAATTTTATGCAAAAAAAAGAACCAACTTTACCCATTAGCTCTAACAAAAGTATTTATATATGAAGGACTGATGCTGATGACACTGTATGCCAAGAGAAAATTTATGAAAAAACCTTACCCATTGACTCTAAAGAAAGGATTTATATCTGAAGGACTGATGCTGGTGATACTGTATGTCAAGGTAGAACTGTCAGGATCAGTTGCCTGTGGGAAAATGCACATAAATAAGTTAAATGAATCTGTTTAACAAAAAAGTTTGACAAAATCTTTTTTATTCATTTTTGAACTTTTGCTTAACATAGGTATAGCCATGGCAAATAAAAACAGGATTTGTTTTGAGTAGGTTATCTCTGTTTCTGATTCTAACTTGATGAGATAAGGACTAAGTGTTATCAAGAAGATCGATATGATCATGAATTTCTGTCAACGCAAATCTTTGCAGAAAAAAAAAAGAAAGACTTCTAAAATCACCATTTTTACCTAGCTTTCATTTACTAAGTGGAAAACTGAATATATGCAACAAAGCTGAGTTCAAATTCTGCAATATGTTTCAACAAGCATATTGTGGCTTTTTGTAAATTTGAGTAAAAATTTCTAAGTCAAGATTAAATAAAAAAAAACAAACAAAAAAGCAACAACTTAACCTTTGATAAATAGTGCACTAACATTTTGATATATGTTGAAAAAAAACCCCATCATTTACCAGAGAAAAAAAGGAAAAAAAAGGTTAATGCCCTTAGATCTTCCATCATTCAACTTTCAATAGAAAATAGTAGCAGTAAGAAGAAAAAAAATAACCCAAAACATACCGGAAGAACGAAAATTTCAGAATCCACAGGAACGGATTCACTGACAAACACAGTGTACTGGTTTGATGAAAATGAGGGTGGCTGGTTGTCCAGTGGTGTCACATTCACAACAACTGCTGTATCAGCACTGTGGTGGTTGAATTGAAATTAAAAAAAAAAAAATCATTCTATCTGTTGGTCAATCAGTAGGGCAGTTAACAATCATTCTTGATGTCCTGAGTCTAATACCAAATTTAGGCAATTTCTGTATTCACTTCAACTACTAGTAGTAATTAAAAGGGCTAGGTCTTTTATAAGATTCAGTGAACGTAAAGGCTGCAAGAAAAATAATGGCACACTGCCTTGCTATGCCTTGTGCCAAGAATAACAAGAACCCTTGGCCTACTGATTGATCACTGGTACCCCACATGAGTATAGGGCCAATTCAACCGAAGCAAAGCTTTCCCTTAATAACCTTAGGGCCTTATCAAAATGCTGAATATATTCCAAATAAAAAAAAACCATGTGTTAGACAATCCCCCCAAAATATTGCTGCATTATAACATTTTCTGTAACATCCTAAAAACAAGGTTTATGAAACAAGTGCATCTCAAGATAAGACTCAAAACTTAAAAGCATTGAGGCAACATACACCAATAAATTTAACAAATTTTGTATATGTTGCCATTAAAAATGTTTTTGGCTTATTTAGCACTTTCACAGATTTTTTCAGAACCGACCTCAAGGCACATTAGCAATAAGGAAAACAATCAAGGGTCGGCATTGAGAAATAAGTGTTGCTTTAATAGAGGTGG
Organism: Elysia marginata; assembly: GCA_019649035.1. Taxonomy (NCBI): domain Eukaryota; kingdom Metazoa; phylum Mollusca; class Gastropoda; family Plakobranchidae; genus Elysia; species Elysia marginata. The sequence continues at coordinate 143,672 of BMAT01013948.1, read as the reverse complement.
ACATAATTGAAACAAAAAAAAGACTCCACTATACATAGTGATTAAATGAAGACCCAGTTATAGACACTGAAATAATAATCTTGGAGTATGCTAGGATGATGTTCTATTTTAACTCTTCAAAAGGTGCATTGATTTGTAATGGTCTGCTGAAGAACCTAGCTACAGTGCTAAGAAAATATTAGTGAATTAAGCACTATATATATATATATATTGTTTCACTCTAAAGCTCCTTACCTCCTGGAGGGAGTTCCTTGATCTGTAGCTCTAATCAGAGCAAAATAGGTCTCTCCAGCTGCCAACGTCCCTGATATGCTTAGCAAGCCACTTGGTGAAAGTGAGAGAGTGCCTGGGGATGTTACTGGTTCAGCCCTGGTGCTTATCAGTGAATAAGTTGGAGGACCGAAATCTTGATCATTGGCTCGAACCTTTGAAGAGAGGTTTCAATTTCATATCATGTTATAAAAACTTTTAAAGAGATAGACCTGTTGATCTTTTAATAGGTATGGATCTTCATGAAAGTAAAAATCTTTAAAATCTTATCTGCTATCTACCTTTCTTATTAGTTTTGAAAATTATTATACTTAAAGAGTTAACTACAAAAACCATAAAGCCATCTTAAAAGTTCAAAAGTGTTTTACCTGTTTCTATGCCGAAGGTAGTTTTAGGTTCTAACCTGACCTCATGATTGACAGACACAACTGTACTGAGTGTGTTAAATTTGCACTAAAAATGGCTTCAAAACAAACATGCATGGGATATTTCGTTGCATGCAGTCCTAAATTTTGTTCCACAATAAAATAGTTACTTAAAAACTTGAAACATGGAAACAGCAAAACACAATATACGGGGACCGAGGAATTGGTCGTTGGTTTAAATAGGTCAAATTTGCCGACCGATGTATCGGTCGCAGGCATAGAAAAAGTTTAAAAACCCACAACAATACTTTGTTGATATTTGTCTGAAGTGTTTTGCAGGCAGTTCAAGGAAGTTTAAATGTCACATTTATATTCAGAGACATCCACATTGTAAGAAGGGTGGTTGTCTATGTATCCTCAGAGACAAGTTGTGTAAAACTTATGCTGCAATTCTTAAAAATGCTCCTTTTTCAATGTTAAAAGTTAGTTTTGATCAGAAGAAAGATAACAGGAAACAAACCAGTTTAAAAAAATCTACACATGCTAATTGAAACAAAAATTGTCTAGACTGATTAATGGTGATTACTGCCATGCAGCTAGAACAGGAAAAATTTTAGACCTAAAACTGGCACTAATTTTTTTAGAAACCAAAAAGATTTTCATACTGTAATGAGCTGCTGGGCAACTGTATAGGCTCCTTGTCTGATGGATGTAACATAGTTTTGAGAGGAATCAAAGGTAGGGCTGACATCGTTTTCATTCACAACATTGATGGTGAGTACCAGGGGATTGCTCAAACGCTGCTCTTGTGTCTGCTCTCTAATTTGTACCTAAAAATTGGTTCACACAAAATTGATACATGAAAATTGGTTTCCAGAAATACTATACATGAAAATTAGTTCTCACAAAAGTTATACAGGAAAATGAGTACTCACAAAAGTTATACATGTACATGGAAATTGGTTCTCACAACGCTATACACAAAAATTGCTTCCCATAAAGTTATACACAGAAATTGGTTGCCACAAAAATAATAAATGAAAATTTACATTTCAACCCCAAAATGGCTTATACATGAAGGAATTGAAGTATCAAAGTTTTATGTTTAAAAAATATTGTGCAACATCAAAGTCTTTATTTGAAACATTACATTAGCTAGTGATGAAGTCTTATGGTGCAAAAAATTTCTGAGAGGCAATTTAGAAAAGTTAATTTAAAGTTCACATATTTCTTTTAACAATCATTCCAACAAGACCTAGCATAATGCTTTAGACCACAAAGAAGTAAAAAGCAAAGAAATAAGTGTCTCAAAACCAGCACACACCAGTCAGACGTCATAACTTGTACATTATAGAGCCTTAATCTTTTAAACAATTTACATGTCTTTTTGGTGCTAAATGTTAAAAATTGCATAAAAATATCAATCACTTGTGGAAAGATATTAAACCTTTTTTAGTTTGAAATATAGAGGAGTAGAGGAATAAATCTACCTTGAAAAGATGTTTCTGCAAAAGTTCTGATTTGGATGGGTCACATAACAAATTGTTGACTTATTGACATTGTGCGCTTTTGAGAGCGAAAATCTTGAATAAGACAATTTAGAAAAGACCACTATAGTTTTCAAAATAATTATTCTAGCAAGGCCTAAAATAAAATTTTACAACATGAAAAAAGAGGCAAGGAAAAAAAGTCATCACTTACTGTCATAGTGTACTGAGGGTTGGTTTCGTAGTCAAGTACCGCTGAGTTGAGTTGCACATAGCCATCTGAGCTGACCCTGAATGGTGTGCCTCCACTGACAATGATATCATACCCTTGTTCAGGATCTGTTGCCAACTGAAACACACAAACAAAGCCATTCAGCACCATTGCTCTAGTAATTTTTCATCCCATATTATCTTAATAAATTTTGAAGGAACTGCTGTCACCTGAAATCAATATTATTCTTATGAACACTGTCATATTTAAGCTTATTCAAATTTGACAACAATAACCAGTATTTTTTGCCCTCCCCCCTCCCCCTAACACTTTTCATATGTCCACCTTCCGCCTCTAAAAGCCACATAAATACTCAACAACAATAATTTTAGTCACACTTAGATTATCAGAGTCTACTTTATTATAATAGCATTTTCATATCAAAGAGAAAACAATCCAGCTAGTGTTTAAAAAAAATGGTACGTGCAAGATGAAGGAGAAGAAATCAAAAGACTGCAAACAAATGGAAAAAATCCACAGTAAGTAGCTTTAACAATACAAAATTACTTAGGTTCTTTCTTTCTTTTCAATTTTAAGGGGTCAGAATACATCTTGATTGCCTGGACCAAAACTAGTTTCCAAGAATAATGATGATAAGTTTATTTTTATAGCGCTTTCCCTCAGTAGGAGCTCAAAGCGTTTTAAATAAAATTTTAACAAACTGAGATCTATGTACTAAAAAAAGTTTACAGGTATATCACTTATTTTAAAAAAGTTAGCTATAAAGATAAAAGAGTACATGATTTGCATGCTCAATACAAATCAGCAAAAAAGTATAAAAATATAGTCATAGACATACAGTGTATATAAAATATATTCAATACATTTGAAAAAAAATTAATTTTAAAAAGCTAGGAAAAAGAGGTGAGTTTTCAAATAAGACTTAAAAGATGGTAGTGTCTTTGCATTTTGAATAGGAGACGGAAGATTGTTCCATATTTATGCTCCTTGATAAGAAAAGGCTCTTTGACAAAAACCCTTCAGATTGAATCCAGGTTTATAAAATATGATTTTTGAAGAAGATCTAAAGTTCGAATAGGAACATACAGTTTGATTGAATCTTTCAGATAGTTGGGAAATAGCTGATCATTATGACACTAAGGCAAGGGATGCAATTTTGAAATGCATGTGTAATGCAATTGGCAACCAATGCAGCTCTTTTAGGGGAGGTGAGATGTGGTCTTTTTTGATGATTCCAAAATGATCCTAGCTGAATCGTTTTGAATTTTTTGTAATTGATTAAGCTTGTTTTCAGTAGCACTAGCCAAAAGGGAATTACAATAGTCCAGAGCACAAGCTAGTTTGTTTGCACTTTCTTTTGTTAAATATTGCCTAACTTGTGAACTCTACAAAGTTCTAAATAACAAACCTTTTATAAATGAGATATTTGATTATCCGATGCAAGATTAGAGTTCATAAAAACACCAAGGTATTTTATCTTCTTAGAAATCAGAATATTTTCCCTGCAAAGTTCTAAAGATGAAATACCATGTGATCTTTTTTGTTTGGTGTGTCAAAAACCATGATTTCTGTCTTGTCCCTATAAGTTTAAGTTTGCTTGAAAACATCCAGGCCAAGACTTCGCTTACACAGTTCTAAGCGCAATTACATAAGCTGACAAAATCCTCAATCATTGCTGATTTATACAACTGGGTGTTGTCAGCATATGAATGGAAAAGAAAGCCATGTTTAGTAAGGAAATATGAAATTGGTTGTGAATACGAGAACAGAATGGGCCCTAAGATAGATCTCTGAGGATCTCCGTACGTAAGAGAACTTTTCTCAGGGTGACATCCTTCAGTATTAACAGTTTGTGGTCTGTTTTCTCAATATGAAGCTACCCACTTCAAAGCATTATTTCTAAAACCAAAAGAAATTTCCAGTGACCTTAAAAGTGTTGAAAGCAGCAGATAGATCAAGTAGTGCTAGAATTGACACTTGTCCAGAGTCTGTTGCTTCAAGAAGGTAAGAGTGAACCTTTAAGAAAGCAGTTACAGTGCTTTTTTTTTGTAAGCAGATTGGTATAGTTCTTTCAGACTGTTTCTATTTAAATGGGAGTCAATTTGAATTAAAAAAAAAAAACTGTTTCAAGGAAGGGTAAATTTAAAACGGTTCTATAGTTTTTCAGAAGGTTTTCATCAAGATCTTTTTTCTTAAGCAAAGGTCTAACAATGGCCTCCTTGAAGCAGCAGGGCACAGATCCTGACTACAATGAATCATTCATACTGTTAGATATTTAAGGCAGCAAGAGATCAAGGCATTCAAAAAGCAAGTTTGACGGAAGCGCATCCAGCTCACATGATGTTTTGGAGGAATCAAGGATAATATCTCTGACAACCTGTTTGGTTACCGGTTAAAAAAAATTTTAAACATCACCCTTGAACTAGTGATAATAAGGTTCTGATTGTTTAGCATTAAGTTCTTGTCTTATTTTATCAACCCTATCTACAAAGAAATGAAAGAATTGGTTTCCCCATTTGGTGGATTATAGTTACAGAAACAATAATTCTTTGCTGTTAATTCAACAGCAATCCTTTCAACTGATATGAGAGAAAAAATGGAGTTTTTAATATGACTGCTTACCTAAAAATAGACAAGTTACTTACCACATCCTGGTCAGTAAAGGTAAGCTTGAGCAGGGTGCTCAGAGCTTCCGTATCTGCTACAACAGTTGCCACAGGCGAGTTCTCCAGAATCCAACCCTGGTTACTGGAGGCGCTGATTACCGGGTTGAAGTTGTTTGCTTGTTGCACAGTGACTTCAACAGTGGCATAATCAATGCGTTTCTGATCACTTATTTCCTCAATCTGTGATTTTTTTTTTTAAAAGATTGAAAAAAAGTTATAAAAAATAAGATTAGAAAACTTGAGACATATATGTTGGAGAAGGAATGAGAACAGCCTTTACATAAAATTTGTTATTAGGGCTTTGTTGTTTGTTTTTCCTTTTGTTTTGTTTTGTTTTTTTTCTGCAGGAAAAAAATTTTCAAAATGCAAACCAAATGACTGAGACCTCAAAGACTTTATATTGTCATAAGATGAAATTGTAGCGGCCAAGAATACATGTTAACAAAGATATTGATAGAAAGACTCAAATCACACTCTGATTTAAATAATACCAATTTAAATTTTAGGGGTGAAACTTTATTGTGAAAAAAAGGCAACCCATAGTCTGTTAGGTAATTTGTAACTCCTGAAGCCTAGTTGAAGCCCGAATAAAGGCTCCTGTTTAGACCTAGACCTAGAGTGAACAACAACAAATCAGGCATAAAAACATAAAAATTCCTTAGTTCTACACTTAAAACAAAAAGGGCTAGTTCTTAAGATAACATTTTTCTGTGAAACTGTATACGATTATGGCTGATTAAGTTAGTGATAAAGGATATATGAGAAATGGTTGCAGGATATCCTTGGCCAGTTAAAAATGATTTCTTTTAAAGAGAATAAAGTTGTCTTTAATGCAAATGCAGAACAACAACAACAACAACAAAGCTTTGAACTTACCACAATCTTTTATAACTTGATCAAATAGCAAAGAAGTACAATTTTGTTCATTGATAGTTAGATTCCAAATACAGCCCTTTCCAATCACATTTTCTTTTATTTTCTAAATAACTGGCTGTACTTTTTAACTCTATCTTTGGCAAATAAAAAGTTACATTTGTCCATGTTAGAGAGGAAGCTTTGAAAAATAGATGAACTAGACTGCCTCAGGCTTTGCATGCCATTCTCACCATAACAATAAGATCCAACTTTGGCACTGCCAAACGTGAAATAGCCTGGTTGGGAAGATGAGATATGATACATCTATGCTCTTTCTCTGAGCCAGCTATGCGACTGGAGACTGCCGCAAATCTGTTCTGATATCCTTCAGGTACAGCTGGACGAGATAGTTAATTTTGGTTCAATATTATTGTCATGGTTCAAAATAGTCTTCAGAATTTTGAAAACAAACTCTAATAATAGTGTAGCTTGAGCTCAAGGGAATATGCACAAAATATGCTAAATTAATTGAGTAACGGTATTTAGCTATCTCATGCTTTAACTAGTCAGGGAAATAATTTCAAAAACAAAAAATCAGACATTAATAGGTCATACAATTTCAATGCGTAGTTTCACTTGGTTTGGGTGCAAGACATGCAAATTTCAATTTATCAAGACAGTCCCAATGTGTATAAAATTAAATCATCATATTGACATTATCTCAAAACATACTAAAAAAAAAAAGGAACAAAAGTCATGACTACAGCAAGGCGTTTGATTCTGATCAGTATCAACATATCTCTCTACCAACAAAGCTACAATTTTACAAACACAGCCTTTCTTGTGGCAGTTCTTTATAAAGATAAAAAGTAACCATCAGATGGTATAACATGATTTTCCAAAACTTTAATACCATCATGCACATCAAAATTGGAGGGCTCTGTATTAAATATTTAAGATACACAGATGACACAGCACAACTTTCTGATAACATACCTAATATGAAACAAACATTATTCAGAGTGAACGCAGCAGGCCAAAAAAAAAAAAAAACAGGACTACAACTCAATGCAAATGAAGACAAAGGTCATGCACATGAAAGGGAGTCAGAAAGTATGACAGTATGAAATTTTTATTAACCATACAAAGCTTAAAAGGTTCAAGAGATATCTTGAATCAATCTTTGTAGATGGCAGCACCTGCTCAAAGGACTTCAGAGCAAGAACAGGAATGTCTTAAGCACGAAATGGTCCAACTGAGAACCCCCAAAAAGGATAAAGGAGTACCAATGGACCTCAAAATGGAGCTTTCGAAATGTTTGGTTTGGCCTGTCCTGCGGTACGTAGGTGAAGCAGGTGAGAAGACTAGAAGTCCCAGAGATGTGGTTCTATTGCAGGCTTTTTAAGAGTGAAATGGACTGATAAAAGAACTAACAATGTTCAGCATACTTAAAGAACTGTCAGCAAAAAGGGAAATTCTACAGATTGTGAATGTAAGAAGACTCAAATATATTGGTCATAAAGTGCGAAACAAAAACAAGTCTCATGGCAACTGTGCCTCAAGGAATAAGCATAGACAAAAAGAAAGGTAAGCAGACCATTCAACACATATGTGGCATGTGGGGTAACAGCACACGCATATTGGATAGAGACAACTGGATAAGAATTTCGTTACCGTTTGATGTGGCAGCTAGTATCAGAACCAATGAAGCTGACTAAAGACGGGTGATCTTTACACAGCAAATTAGGACCAATAAACCAATAATAATTTAATAATGAATTTCTTCTCAAACTATGCATCTCTCAACAAAAAACTGGTAAAAATCACTTACTTGAAACCACTTGGCATCTGACCCCATAATTTAGAGAATCCCTGTCCTCAATGATGATATCAGTGGTAGCTGTGGGGTTGTTAGGGTCAACTGGCACAGGAGTGAACACCAGAGTGCTACCCTAACAAAGACAAAACGGATAGGGGAAAATCAACAATTATTCCTATCCATATTGAATTAGCACAGCCACATGATATGTCATGGATGATCATAAAATCTTTTTTTTTTTAATCAACAAAAAAGGAAAACTAATCTGAGACACAAGAAGAAGAGGTGGCGCAGAATGAGGAGGAAAAAAGAATAAAATAAACAAAAAATACAAAAAACAATGAAGCAAGAAGAGAGGAAAAAGTAAACAAGTGGTATAGAAGAAAAGGAAGACAAGTGGAAGGAGGAGATGGAGAAAGAAGAAGAGAAACAACAAAAAAAAAAAAAACAGTGAATACATCAACAACCCAATGAAGACTAGGGCATGATTTGACATACATTAATGTTTTGTACCTGATTGCTGTCTGACTGGATAGAAGATTGATAGTCAGGGCGAATACAGTTCTTGCCATCAGCAATTTGGCTGGGTAAGCAAGTGCCATATTGAAATTGAGGACCAAGATCGTCTCCATCTGTTATGGTGATGATCATATATGTGGAGGATGTCTGACTTGGTATACCTTTGTCCTTAAAAAAAAAAAAAGTTGCTGGTTATGGAATAATTAATTTCAACTAAGTTCAGCTATATCCCTAAAAGATGAAATCTTATTTATTACATCTATCACACATGCTATTAGACAAAAACATTCAACAGAGAGACCGGCAATCTTTGGGGCCATGGAAAAAAATTTAATTAACTTTTATTGCTTTAATTGAAATATTGATTCTTATTAAATATATATTTTTAGAAATATCATAATTATACACTTAAAAATGAAAGCAAAAAGGAACTTTCTGTCTTACCTCTGCAATTAAAGTCAGATTGTAATAAGTCAGTGCAGCGTTTCCATTGGTGGCTCTGTACATTGGCTCAAAATCTAGTGTACTATCCACAGAAACCAGCCCCTCTTGAATTGAGGGCAGTTTGAAAAAGGGTGTACCATCAAACTGTAAATTTTAAACAGAAAAGTGTTACACAAGCAGGTAAACAGTAAACCAGAGAGCAGTTTCTTTGAACAAATCATTTTATACCATCTGCAACCCTACATTTAGCATTTGAAAAGACACATGAAACTTCTAAGTTGGAATAAAAACCTGGAAACTGTGAAAGCTTTAGAGTAAGTTAGCTTTGAATTTCCGCAGATTCTTTGAACAATAAGTATAATACACCGAGCAAATATGTTTTTTTTTAAACTTAAACACTTGGTTTTTAAGCATCAACCAGATCATTTGCAAACTTTTGAGATAAACTTTACCTGGGCTGAGGGACTCCTTTGGATAGAATACTGCACTTGTTTGTTGTCTCCTTCATCCAAGTCATTGGTTGAAATCAGGCGAAATACTGTCAAACCCACAGGTGTCAACTATACAAACACACAAAAAAAAAACCAACTAAATACTACTGGATTAAATGGTGAGTAAGCAATTTAATTTACTGCTGAGATTTCATGCAACATAATCTACAGAAGCAGTGAGCCATCATTAAAATGCTTCTGTGAATTAGAGCCACCAGTACAATTAACTTTTGATCAACAAAAAAGTTATTTCAGAAAAATATAATTCTGAGCTGAAAAAGTGATTGAAATTCAAAGCAGCAAGACCCTTATGACCAGTGCAAAATCCCCCTCTTTTTCATTAATCTTAACGTATGATCTAAAATAAATTAAGATAATTAATAAACAATGCTTATAACTTTTACAATTGCTTGGATATTGATCATCATTGACAGTTAAGCTATTATTTACCTCATTCACATTGAAGCTGTAAGGTGCATTCACAAATTGGGGAGCATTGTCGTTCTGATCTTGAATTTGGATATTCAGAACCCTGAAGATTTCCTTTACACAAAATCAATAAAGAAGAGAATAAAATTTACATGAAGTACCATCATTTAACGCCTGCTTTATATTTGTTTATTTTGGAATACCACTCAAAAAAGAGAGATGGGAGTAACGAAGAGAGAAAGAGGAAAGACAGACAGTGATTAATTATTGTCAAACTGACAAATTTATTCAAGATCTATATGTACTGGCTGGGACAAATGAAGAAGCCTTACATTATCAGGGGATAGGTTTTAAACTTGTATTTGTGAGGCTGAACAGTAACAAGACTGTGATAAGTTCTCTATCCTGTAGATTGTCAAAAGCATTTTAAAAAAAACATAAACAAATGATTTTTAACTATTACATTTTTAACTGGCAATATATAACAATAAAAGATTAAATCTTGGAAAAGAAAATATTTTTTAACACAAAAAATACAATAAACTTTGTGTGTATTGACCCTCGGGTACTTCCTTGTTTCATTTTGAAAGAGATGTAAAAAAAATTATGTTAAGTAAGTACCGAAATAAGGTTTACAGGTTTTATAAATTTGTACATACACATTGCACTGCATTGAATTACGTCCTGAAAAGCCCTTATTTTAAAAAATTATTAAAATGAATTTCTGTTTCCAGGGTGTGGCATTTGAAATCACTACAAAAATGGCTATTGATCAGCTCGTACCGATGAGGAAGATGTTGCTTTGCAAACCATCTGATACTGCAAAAGGTTCAAATCATCATCCACAACAGAAGATGGACCCTGGAAAAGTGAAGAAAAAAGAAATACAATAAAAAAAAAAATAAAGGAAGATAATCGGATTGATCAACCTCAAAGAGAGAATCAATCGTCACTGAAATGAGGCAGGAAGACATAGGCTGAATAACTGGTATTTCATCCTGCAATTTTAGAATACAGTGCAGAAGGCTCTCAAAATTCTCTTTAAAAAACCAGCCATAGCCTTCATAACATTCAAAACCATTGAACTGAAAAAGTTAGTCATAAGCAATTTTTTAGCTGTGTACAAAATTTTGCAAATCTTTTAGTTTCATTACTTAAAATATTGCCATGTTTAAAAAAAAACAAAGCTCCATTTCCTTGATTTCATGCGACAGCAACAAATCCAACCCATGTTTTATAAATCTCGATCATGATTTATCGTAATGTTTACATTATTTAGTTCCTTTCTAGTGGTTTCCCTTTGCTTACTGGTGCAAAATTGAAACTGAACTGCCACAACACTGAGTCAAGAGTGTTCTAGTCTAGATCTAGATTTTTTTCTCTTGCGTCCAAAAGTGGAAATAGGCCGCATCTATAAAGAGTTAATCAGACAGCTAGGAAGAAAAAGTAAAATGGGAACAGCTAATACAGGAAGATAGGTCGACAAACAGCTATAGATGGCAGCGCAACAACATCCAGTCCTAAATGAATAGACTCAGTAAGGGGAAAAAGCTAAGATGAGAAAACATGAGCAAGATCTAGCAATACAATAGCTGTTAAAATTATACCTGTGTAAGCATACAGAAGATACAAAATTGAAATGTTCAACTACAGTGTAGGCTATTACTTTGTTATACAGTAGTATCTGGTTAAAAGCATGTCAGATAAATGCACGCTACGGTTTAACTAACGCCATATCGCTATGACCCATTTTTTGTTACATGGTCAGTATACCCTAAACAGCATCGTCTAAATGCACGCTATGATTTATGAAATCAGTAAAAATAAGTGGATCAGGCAACCATTGAGACGTGCAGGAAAAGCCAGAATTACCCAACAGGGATTGTTATCTTCATTTGTTGTCATCACCACAGTGCTACATTTACATATTTTGGGTTAAGAAGGCTTGGGGGCAGGGGCGTGAAGAGAGAGGCATGGACGGTGAAAGGTGGACAAAGGCCTGTCGCGCGGGGATGGTTTCTGTAGACCTTAGGGCAAGCTAAATGATCATGACGCAACGTTAATCGCCCATACCGCGTTGACAGGTAAACTGTTGTAGGCTAGCTTATAATAGCTCTTGTAGCGTTCAGCTCGACCTCGCCTCCCCA
>BMAT01013948.1:91650-119502 GCA_019649035.1 Elysia marginata | reverse complement strand
AAAAAAAAAAAAAAAACAAACAACGAGCCAGAGACAAAAATAGTGATATAAACGAACAAAACAATAACAAGTAGCATAATTATTTTGTTCCTCTCTAAATCATAACACCAACCTTTCATTTTCAGCACTCCATACCCTATATTAACCACCTTTTCCCAGAGAATAACTTTAAGCGCAATGAGAGAAACAAACAAGAGATTCAGCTGACTCGCCTGTGAATGGTCTCATGTTCTTGCCCTAAGAGCCACTAATTGATTTACATTCCACATGATATCTTAAACAGGCGATAACTTATACATGTAGTTTGTAACTGTAAGTAAAGTACGGAGCGTTATTATAATTATAGCGCCTTATCTATTAATGCTCTAAGCGTTTTACATGGTACTAATAGAACTGCGGCTCGTCTTAAGACTATTTTCTTCCTCACTTCTGACCCTGTCTCTTCTGTAACTTTTTGCCTCTTAAAAATTAAATTGTGCGTTTATCTCTTCCTCTAATTTTGCCCCAGTTTCTCTCGACGCCCTTCTTTTATTTGTATTACTACGTCCAATTTTCTAATAGCCTTCATGCAATAGAAACCAGAAACTAACGTATCAATAAAAATAAAGTTAAAAAGAGATAATACACAACGAATATAATAATAGTGGATAAAGATTTAACCAAGTAGACCAATTTGGCCAAACAATAGCACTAGATCCTTAAACTCTTTAAAAAATCCTGCAGAGGGCAAAGAAAGCAGAGCAAGAGAATACAAAGTCTTCATGGACCACAGGTATGTTTATTTCCTGAAGTACTTCAACAGCGTATTTGAACTATTTTGTCGCTCTAACCTAAACTAATTTTTACCTTATTATTAATTAAAAATAGTAAAGAATTACCCCCCCCCCCCTCTCGGCTTGAACTATCAAAGGTGAAGAAAAATGAAACCACGAATATTAGTTTATGAAAAGTACATGTGGCTAAGTCACAGAGAGGTCTTTCGATCAGAGCCCGTTTGCATGACACGCAGTTAGCGGCCATCTGGCAGCATCATGTTATGCAACCAGACCCAGGGTCAATCAGTCGGGTGTGGCAATTTTCAAATTCCAAGGCGTTGCCATGTCGAACAACGCATTTCTCTGCGCTTCGAAACGTAAAAAATCTTATGAAATTAATTGTCAATATTTGAAGAAAAGATATTAAATTTTGTTTGACTCATAGAGGGAAAGAATAAAAAAAAAGGACTAAGTTACAGCGCGTTTCATCAAAGAAGAGTTTCCGACTTCCGACTCATTCGACCTAGCCGCCAGAGAGAGAGAGAGGGAGAGAGAGAGACAGACAGGGAGAGATACAGGCAAACAAAGAGAGGCAGAGAGAGAGAGACAGACATACAGATAGAGGGAGAGAAAAAGAGAGAGTGCAATCAGAATAACAACAACAAAAAATGATATAATTATGTCGATGTGACAGAGGCCAAAACACCACACGCCTACGCAAGTTAAAGGTCATCCGGGGTCAAAGTTAAAGCTCTATCAAGGACAACGAGGTTGACAAGAAGATGCTGGAGGGAGACATCGTAAAAGCTCAACTTTGGGCGGGGCATTACAGGCGTTACTAGGGCGCCCACGTTCCTGTGTTTTCAGGACAGTTTCAGTACGTACAAGAATGCGGCTATTTACGTAGTAGATAGTTCTTTATGAGTACCAGTCTACCATGTTTAATTACTAATTAAGGGCTGTCCTTTTATGAGGGCGAAAAGCAATATTGGATTTGTGGCCACCAAAGATCAAGAAATAATTACGTAAACTATATTCTTCGGCAATGGTGATGAAGATGATGATGTCCATGACGATGATGATAATGGTGGCGATTGTGAAGATGGAAATAAAGGTAATAGCTGTGGCGGTGGAGACGAATATAAAATGGTGACAGCAATGGTCATGATCGTAATCTAAAAGGGAGGAGCAGGAGATGGTGGTGATGATAGATGATGATGATGATAGATGATGATGATGATGATGATGATGATGATGTTGATGATGATATTTACAGAACTAGAGGTTTTGGGTTTTTCTGACGAACCATGAAGAACTACAAAGGAAATAATTTTAAACGAAGCGAGAAATTAAAAAAAGTCGTGGCATCCACCGCAAACTGTTGAGCTCAGAAAAAACTGTAATATGAGTATTGTATATAGACCTTGAAACAGAGCAATATTTGTAAAATTCAGATGATACACTCTGGTATGAAGAAACATTTATCTTAGAATCTAAGTTAGATGTACGCTTAAAAAAACCCCACCCCCACATACATACGCTTACACCCAATCTCCCATTCTTTCTCTTCATGACATAATTATATCATGTTGTGACCTTTTCTATTCCCCTCCGTCCCTCTCGCTCTCTTTTCCCCTTTCTTTTTATCTGCTTGTTTTGTTTTCTTTTATTTTCTTAACCTAACTATAGCCTATTTTTGACAACCTTTTCCCATCTCATTCCGCCTCTATTAAAACCGTGTCGATGACCATCTTTCTCTTCTCTTAGATATAGGCCTTTCCTTGCCGCACTCTCTCTCTCTCTCTCTCTCTCTCTGCTTCTCTCTCTCTGTCTGTCCATCTTGTCTGCTTTTCTAATAAGTCTTTGTTCATGAATAAATATATTATCAAGAAGACTGTTTTTCTGTCTGTTTGTCTTTTTTTTACGCTACGATATAAAAGAAGCCTCTCTTTCAACGCCAGCTGCCGCTAAACCTGTTAATCCTGTACCAAACATTTTAATAATCTATGAAAACGAAGGTGGTGCATATTAAACTGGGAAATAAGTAGATAAGCGCGTTCTGGCCTGGACCATAACGGTTCCCCAGAGAGCTAGTTTGTTCAAGCTAGCAGTAGCAATCTTTGTTTTATGCAATTAACAGAGTAGGAAAACCAAAGGTTAAAAACATGATGCCACCTGTTAAAAAAGTTCAAGTTTTGGTCTAAGGTAAATTATTTCGACTTAATGTCAACTAGAAGCAGATTTAGGTGGATGGAGCAGATAATAATACACAGGTGTGAATATTCTGGTCGACGCCCCATAAAATAATAGCCTTAGTGAGTTGGATGACTGTATTCTTTTTCACCTAGAAGTGCAGCCTCCTTATGCAATATTTCTCTCTGATTCTCGTTCCTCTTAACTTGATACAATGTACTTGTTTCATGATAGTAATCAGTTAATGTCTTGCCTTTTGATAAAGACTTGAATTTATGACCTTAGACAAGAGCAATGAAAGACGATTCTCCCCAAGTCTTGGCCATTGCCGACTTTACCTTAGTTTAACACAATCATCAGGACAAGTCGGGAGCAGTTGCAGTGAAGAGAGGGCAAAATCTAAGGCAATAAGTGAAAAAGAGGGGGGACGGATATGTAGATATTGAGAGAGAAAGAGAGGGAGGGAGAGAGAGACAAAGAGAGAGAGAGAGAGAGAGAGAGAGAGAGAGAGAGAGAGAGAGAGAATCAATGGGTGGGGTGATTCGATGAGGGAGTGGAGCAGGAGAAAATGAGTCAAAGTGACAGAGAAAGCAATAGAAAAACAATAGATGCCCCATCTGACAATTTTTTCGTCACATTTGTTAAAAAAAAGACTTCAATCGTTCAAACATACATACCGAACAATGTTTAAAAAATTATGTTTCAGTCTAAGTAAGTTATTTGCTTGTTACAGCGAAAACGTTGAACTTCAGAACTTCAAGGGCCTAGCACTAGCCCGATGCTGCCGACAAGTTTTCAGCGTCAGGAGTCATTGCTTCCGCATGCCTGGGCATAGTTAGAGCTGCTTCATTGTACATCTCATACACACAAGAAGTATTGCGCATCTCTGATGTATGAAACTAGTACTATGGCTCTTTTATAGTTTATAGAAATAATAAGATGCCTATTTATAGTGAATATTCTTCATAAAAATTAAGACCTTATTCTTAATTTACCACAGCAAATAACCGGGAAAAAGAAGTTTTTGAACTATTTGCTATTGGGCCAAAAGGACGGATTTCCACACCTAGTATATATCATCAAACCAGGCCTAAATTTCATGGTAACAAATTCGACCTGATTTTTTTGTGCAAATAAAGGGCTATGTGTGGTGAAATGCATTATTTGGATGAATTTCCACACAGGGGTGCTGCTCTATCTAAACTTAATTGTCATGGTAAGATATTCTACCTGATTTTTTTAGAACTAAGGGATCCCGTGCACTGAGATGCATAGCTTTTTATTATTACAAACATCACAGACGAAAATTAATTAAAGGTTTTAAAGGATTTCTAAATAAAATAAATCGTGGCACCCGAGTGCGAAGATCTTGCTCATTATTTTCATTTACATTAATCATTACTGACAAAATGAAGCCTTGAAGAATTTCTAAACGAAACGAACAGTGCGCAAAATCCTGTCAGCGAACATTACAAAATGTTAAATCAAAAGAAAGACTTAGTGTCTTCGATTTTTCTCTCAAATGCGATAGAAAGCTTTTTTTTTTAGATTAATGTAGGACTTAATAGTGAAATCAGGAGATTTTAATTATGCCATGGGTAGTGAAGACTGGGAATAAAGAATGAAATATGGCCCTTGGAACATTTGTGCAGCATTGTGTGGGCCCTCCATCCTGCTAAAATTTTCAAAATTTCGAATGTTAGGTTCAGTTGGCTTTCACAATCACTGGGGTGCTATATATTTAAATAAGCAAAAAGCTGGAGGGGAATCAGAAATTCGGATGTTGACTGAGAACAAAAAAAAAAAAAACATCTCCACGCTACACAGCAAGCAACAGTCACTAGACAGACACTGCGTCGAAAAGCACGGTAACTGCAGAATTATCATAATGATCGTCCAGCACTGGACATAAAACTTTTATGGGGCGTGGTGAGGGAGCTGCAAAAACTGACAACGCTTGATGGAGACTGCTCTCCTTTTTCATAGAATTGAACCCATTTTTTATCTTGGATTTTCAGTTTCAGTTGATAGGGATGAAATATATACATTAATTTGCATTGCCCTCAAAATCACTGTTAAAAAAAACAACTATTATATTCATAGACAAGCCCAGAATCTCTCAATTGCAAAACATTCGCTGGTCTAAACATGCAGGAGAAAAACACATTAGTCACAAGAGAATACAGACTAAGATTAAATAGTTATGCTTACCAGTTTATGTTATCTTCTCTATAGAATGTTGCAAAGCACAGAAAATTTGAAAATTTGTTGTCACAGGATTTAAAACAAGCAGAAAATTATCGAAATTGAGAGTGCTGTCTTGTGTCCTGCGACCGGCGCCTCGGCCACCACACCTAATGTGTGATTTGGTTAGCTGTTCAGTGGAATTTATCCTCGTGCTAAACAATAATAGTAGGCTGTGCCAGGGTGCTATTTTAGAATTTTTCAATACCCAGCTTTTGTGCATTTTCTTGCAGAACCGGTTCTCCAAGACTTGTGTGGGAGACATTTTGCGAGACGCCTTGGCCATGTGAAATTTCTAAAAATAGACATCCAATCATCAATATCAAAATCTTTGGGATTTCCATTCAATAACTGAAGCAAAGAGATAGTGCTGTAAAAGCTTTCGCATTTACAATGTGCTATTTTTATTTTGATATTATCAAGCATAAAAGTACACTATTTTGAAGTTTTATATCTTTTAATTATGTACATTCCACTTAAATAACCATTTTACAAAATCATGGATATTCGAAAACTACTAGATCTAATACCTTACAATGTTAAAATCGAAACTGAAACTAACTCAGAACTATACTACGAAGTTGAAGCCTCTAGGGTTGAAGTTACAAGTAGATGAAGATCAACATACTGAAGCTTACGACCCCTAAGATGGTTTAGCAATCCTTGATCTACATGTACAGTAAACAAACATAGAGTCTACCTTCATCTACAAGACACTGCGATTTCTAGATCTAGATAGACTTTATAGTCTTTATAGGTAATCGTGCAGTTGAGCGTCGGCCCTGCCAAATCATGGGCAAATGGATTATGACAAGTATTCGATAATCAATATAAATTACGGATCCGATAAATGGTAGGCTTAGGTCTAATCTTGGCGATAGGAATCAAACCAGTTTTGCTCTTTAAAAAAGCTATTAAATTACGGAGTAATACAATTTCTTACCGTTGTGTAGAAATCCAATTAATGATTGTATGTGTGCATAATTATTTAGGCATAGATGTACATTGGTTTCGAAAAATAATAGTTCGATTTTCGAAAATATAAGTATTCGCTGTTGCCCACCCTGAACAATGAACCGATACAGTAAACAAAAGTGGCGGACGCTCAACTGCACCATTACCGTCTTTATAAGGATCAGTAGGATCTTAATTTTGAATGTAGATCTAGATCTAGATCTATCTGGAAAAAATAAATCTAGATCTAGTATTCTAGTACGAGGGTGGGCTGATAAATATGCAATAAATTCCGGGAAGACTTCCGTACTGCACAACCACTTTGAAAATAATACTTAAAACCCTAAATACTTACGTTAACTCTGATAACTTCCAAATTCAGTTCTTATGACTGTTCCATCCCGGAGGATACAATAGATTTTAAAAGCGCGGGCCGATTTTTAACTTTTTTCAATATAGATCTAATAGATTCTAGTCATGACTTACCACTCTCCATGACTGTTCTCGGGTAAGTGGTTGTGTAGTACGGAAGTCTTTCCTAAATTCTTTCTTAACTTTTTTATTATTAGAAGTACTTAAACAAAAATGGTATCAAATCGAAGATTAAAGTATCTACTACATCATACATACATTATTTTTGAACATAGTCTCCATCCCGATCCACACATGTTGAGGCATTGCGTTGGTGAAAAAGTCCACACATTTTTGCCTGAACCAATTTCCAACGGCAGCCTCCATATCTTCATTACTTTCTAAATGGTTTCCTCTGAGGTATTCCTTTAATTTCGGGAAAAAGTAAAAATCATTGGCGCAAGGTCTGGGCTGCTGGACAGATGGGGCAATACGACGAAATTCATTTTATGCAGTGCCTTTTCAGTCTGGCGACTTGTGTGCGGCCTGGCGTTGTTGTGATGTAGTATTGCGTGCTTTGTGGGGCTCACACGCTTAAGTCTGACACTTAGTTTTCTCAACGTAGAAATATACCGTTCTGAGTTAACAGTATTTCCTTGTTTCAAAACCTCTTGTCCATATGAACAATTCCCTCTGAATCCCCAAAAAACAGTCAGCATCACTTTTCTGGCAGAGGCAACAACTTTGAATTTCCTTGGAGAAGGAGAGCTCTTGTGCCTGTATTCCATCAACTGATGTTTGCTCTCAGGGTCATAATGGTGTACCCAGGACTCATCCCCTGTGACAATCCGCTGAATGAATTCCTCGCCCTCTTCCTCATAACGTTTCAGTAGTTCGGCACACATTGTTTTTCTTTGCATTTTCATCTCGTCAGTCAACATTCGAGGCACCCACCTTGTAGAGACTTTTCTGTCTACAGCTGAGAATATCTGTAATGATTATATGCTGGACTCTTTCTTTTGAAATTTCAAGTTCTTTGGCAATATCCTTTGCATTAATGCGCCGATTGCCTAAAATTATCTTGTCAACAGCTTTCTGAACAGCCGTATTTGAAGCACTCAGGGGCTTACCTGAACGCTTTTGATCGTGCAATATTGATTCAGTCGGGTCTCGCCCTTTCAGTGATGAAACCCACCGACAAACAGTTAAATAATCTACACATGCTTCCCTATAACATTTTGAGCCATTGGTGGATTTCCTTTGGTGATCTACCTTCAACAGAAAGAAATTCAATGACAGAATGTTGTTTGAATGGAACATCTCTAGTAGACGCCATGTTCGTTAACAATGTCGACAAAGGTCATCAGCCATTGGTTTTGGCGTAAGCATTTTTGGTGCTAAACGACGTCACACAAATGCCATTTTCTCTCTCATGAAAGCTATTTGGATTGAGAGTGTGCATGCCAAATTTCAGCTGTCAGGATCAAATATGTTCAAAGTTACAAGTTGCATTAATTTTCAGCCCACCCTCGTAGAATCTACATCGAGAGTGACTAGACCTAGTCTACATAAACAGGCGATACAAAAAAAATTCAGTGTGTACCTAGATAGACAGACTTCACAATAATTAATAATAACTGACTTGAGTCTCCCAGTTCCAATCCAAAAAAGGCAGTACAATTACTAGAATCCAGTAGGCTAATTTCATGCATTTTTTTTCTTTTCAGTAGCAGTTGATCAGCATGCTCATCCTCTACTTTTTGGAATTCTTATTCCTCATGTTGAAAAAGTGGAAAAAATGACAGTTCATACAGTGTCTTAGACATAGGTCCTCTTTTTTTAACAAACAGTCAAACTTCACAAAGCCATTTACTGAGCTGTGCGGCTTATTAAACCCGTTTTAAAAGCTTAAGAGAGGTTTCATGTTTTGAGCAATACAGCAAGAGGATAAATTTTTTATTTTAAAAACCTTTCATCAATACTATTTTTTTCCAAGATTCCCAGAACTCTGGCCAATCAACATTAATACTGTTTCATCCTAGGCCCAAGTTAAGATGCACTTTAAAAAATGGCTGTCTGTAACTGCTAAAAAGCCTAATGTATTTATATCTTTGGGGCGTTTGCCAAGGTGTTCAGCGCATGTTCTGGAGCCTCTTCGCTGCACACAACCCACAAGGTATTTTCATTTAAACAGCAGGCAGTATTCGTTTTTTCAAGTCACAAGATGGACCAATATAAATATTCATCTCTCTTTACCTGCTCAGCAGTGTACCAGAACTTTCTGTTCCTCACCGATAGTTTCTGCATCAAGCTCGACCATCAACAGCGTAACAAAGGGACCGCCTACAGATGCCACACTCTCTGTTTTTACAGACAATGCTAAACATGCAGTCCCTCAAACAAACACAGAAGCTGCACTGCAGCAAGGACTGGATGAGATTGCTAACCCTGGGAATGGGATTGCTTCCACTGCTCCGTTATTGTTTCCAGATTTCCCAACAATTCAGGCTGCAGAGCAGACTATACAGAAACTTCATGATGTTACTGGTTTGGACATTTGAAGTTTATTTCTTTACCTCTTCCTCTCTAAACCTCTCTTTCTTTCTGTATCTATTTCTTCTCTCTATCTTTCTCTCTCTCTGCTTTTGCTTTGAATTGCTTTTTTGCTAGATATAACTCACGACTGGTGAAAATGAGTGGGATGTTGAAAACTTCTATTTCAGTTAGTGTCTTTTAATAGTAGTCTATATATTCTTCTTTTTTTCTATACAGCGGAAACCTTATAATTTGAATCTCTGGGGAATGAACGAAAGCTTTGTACAAACAGGATTCTAATTATATTCAAAGTTAAAGAATAAGGTTTATATAGTTAGCCATTTTTTTGCTCTTTTACTATCAATGACACTTTCCTTTTTCACCTCAACCTTGCAGACATGCAAAAAGAAAATGATTATATGGGCCAAAAAGTCTGTGGCTTATGGGGTGGTAATTCTAGGCAGCAATAGTTTTATATAAATGTCTGTGATGAGTACACTGTTGGAAGACATTAGGCAAACCTTCTATAGATTAGATAGCAATACAATCTTTGGATATAACTTCATTTACATCAAATTATTAGATCAAATCAAACAAAGCGGAAGAGGAAATAAATACGTCACACCTAGAAAACTTGATAAAAGGAGAAATTTGAATTAAATCAGACTTCAATTTTGGAGGTTTTCACTGTATTTTCTAAAAATTCAAAGGTGGTGCCTATATCTTTCCATAAATTTCCGATAATTCCATGCACTTTTTAACGTTTGCATTGTCAGAAAAAGCCTAAAATTTTTTTTTCTTTTGCTTTAAAATCAGCATATTCGGAAAGGCACTGATTTTTTATCGACAAAAATTCCTATTAATTTAATTTCCACCTACACTGAGTAGAAATGTATGATTCTGTCAAGAAAATTTCAATTTCCTTATAATGTAGTGTACTCAAGGTTAAAGGAATGTGCAAATTTTCCTTCACCTTTTATAACTTGAGACAATGTAGTTGATTTCAAATTTATAATAGATACCGGTATTTAAAGTTAGTACAGTGTATTGTATTCAGAGAAAATCTTAAATCTATATAATTTCATGGCTTTTTGAAGAGCTAATGAGGGTTCCGCCAGGAGTAACTGTGATACTGATAGCAACATCTTGTTTTGATGACAGTATGAACATAAAATTCCCTTTTTTTTCCAAACCCTGCTTTTAAAATAAATCTCTAAATAAGAATATGGTAATAAAAAATTGTAAGCTGTTGTAACTTTGAAAAGAAAAGATCATTTTTTAAATTTTAATTTCAGGTTTACCCTGGTGGGCCACCATAACACTTTGTGCTGTCAGTTTACGTTTGTTCTTGATCCTGCCTCTGTCTGTGTACGCCTTGCACAATGCTGAGAAACTAAATCGCCTCCAGCCAGAGATTGTAGAAATCAGCAAACGACTTAAGAAAGAAGTGTCAATGGCTATGCATCAGTTCAAGTGGAATGAAAAAAAAGCAAAGGATGAGTACATTAAAAATGTATGTGGGCGTTAACGTTGTTGTGAAAGATTTTTTTGTTTGGTTGTTACAAGCACACATTGTATAGTGCAAGAGTAACTTGAGTTGTTTGCAAATGGTTTCGGAAGCACAGTGAAAATGAAATGCCAATCTATAAAACCTGTCGATATTTTCTGAAAGCTGAAAGAATGAAGAAAACAATTTTCAATCTTTAAATAAAATTTTGACATTTACTTTGTAGCGTCAACATTCTTTTTAAATAATATGAAAGTATGCTAGGAAATAAAATGAAAAGAGCTGTATTTACCTTCATAAGACAGTTTAAATACTATATTTAGCTTCAAGCTATTAAAGAAAATGTATAAATCTAGTAGTAGTAGCTTTTGACAAATTGCTTTGATTACACAACAAATTTGCATGCACAATTCAAACCCATTTTTTAAGTCAAATCTAACCTCTTGTTCATAATTTTTTGCTACCGAAACCACTTTTACTTTTGCAAATGATGCAGAAACAGACTTGAAATCTTCATTAAGAAGTAAACCTAGAAATTTATTTGCTAAAATGGAAGTGTAAATGTTACTTTTTATTAGTGGCTAACCATATTGGTTGCAACATCGCTGAAGTAAACCCTGGAAGGTTTAAATGAATTGATCAAATTTGTATGCATGCATATATCTTCTATGTATATAATTAAAAGTATAACATGTTAAATGGGGAAAAAATGAATGTAAGTAGCTTCAAAAGTGAGATGGATAGAAAGCAAAGGGTAATTTGATTGTGGTTTTTTAATTGTGAGATCAATGACAATAATGTTGAAATGGTAGGTATTACCTTTCAGGATCGCACCGAGGTTGCTGATATCAATTTTATTTTTTTCATAGATGAAGCGATTGTTGAGAGATCTCCATATCAGAGACAATTGCCATCCTCTGAAAACCACAGCATCCTTCTGGCTTCAGTTTCCACTGTGGATAAGCATTTCTTACTCATTGCGTAATATGACGTCAAGAGCCATTAACCCTGCTCTCGGTTGGTTGTATTTTCATATGCCAGATAATGTAATTTTTATGTCTATGATTAAGCTTTCTAAAATGCTGTTTTGAACTGGTAAAGGTAGAAAGACTTAAGTCATTTTTATTAATTTAAGAAAGGTCATGAATAAAAAAAAGTTGATGTTCGTTCTGAAACAAATTGAAAAGGTATGAAAAAACATAATATGAGATTCATTTTAATTTTATTATAAACATACTTGTGGTTTTTGTGCTTTAATTATTTTAGATTACAATTTATTTCATCTGATTGAATTTATCAGAAACCAATTTTCTTTGATTTGGAAAAAAAAACCTAGAGATTTTCTTTAAAAAGACTTTAGAAGAAGGAAGATATTTTGCAAAACCGACACACTATGTATTGGTTAGTCCAAAGCAAATACTATGGCTGGCATGTTGAATGTGAACGTAAATTTAGACGCATGACTAATTTGTCTAAGATGCCTGAATTTTAATGCACAATGCTAAGCATAATGTAAATAGCAGCTAAAGTGCCAACTAAATTACAGTGCCCCAAATAGTCGTGTAAATTATTGTGTAACTTCACCACAAAGCAATGTAAACAAGCAATGGTGGTTGGTGCGGCAGGATACTCAAGGCAGGCATTTAGTCTAAGGCAAGAGTCTTTTCTGATTCATAAAAAAATCTCAATCAATCGAAAACCTTAAGAATAATTATGACCACTATCTAGAGGGAAATAAACCAATAAAATAAACAAACTAATAGTGATGCACTGAGTAGACTAGTTGAAATAACAAAGAAAAATGAATGGCGAAAAATAAGTAGGTCTAGCAAGGATGCCATTTTTCAGTTGTTTTCCATTTTCTCCATTTTAAAAGACTGACTAAGCAAAAAAAATTTGAACAAGATTGATCTTATAAAGTTTCGTATGTTTATTTACGAAAGAACGTACAGACAAGATTTTCAGTCATTTCAAGAAAATTTGAGTGGTATCCCTGGTCTAGGGGCTTAAAATATAGACAAAGTTATAATGTTTCATCCTTGAGTTTTAATGCAGATAAAGAGAGAGTGAGTAAAATAATATGTTTATTTATTTTAAATCAAAACAGTTAAAAGTTCAGCAATAGACTTAGCTGTTAGGACACACAGGCTCATGTGCCCTCTTGATCAAGAGCTGCGCTTGATTGGTTGGCTTTAAAGGTACCGTGTCTGTTGGATTATTTCCTTTCTTTTTCATAAAACGTTGCAAAAAAAATTTTATGGGTTTACCGCCTTCTGCTGTTTACAACTTGAGCACAACACTTGAGCAAATGGAGAGATGATGATTTTTGCATGTCTATGTTGAAGAATCTAGCATAGATGGGCTAGCTGTGGCTCTTGGGTAAGGAAGATGTTTTTTTATGTACAGTCTTGTGTGTCAACCTGAGGCTGGCAGATAGGCTTCTAGGTCTATGGCTTGCGCACCACAGGAAAGGAGAAAATAATAATTTTGCACATGTCCACTGCCTCTTGCGGTTGTTTCAAGTTACAAAAGTCTGTTGTGTCTAGATGAGCTGCAAGTCATCATTGTGCATATAAAATAAAGCTCAAAATTAACCTCTGATTAGCTGCAATACAATCAAGTTTATGTTTGACATACCATGCTCTATTTTAGTACCACATTGTACATTCCAGCCTATATCTTACCCGGTAATTCTGAAACCTGACTGCTACTCTTTAACATTGTATTTTATTGCTTAATGCTGAATACTTTTTCATTCTAATTTTTTTTAAGACACGACGATTGCATTTTAATAACCCACTACAAGTAATGGGTTTTCTCCTTCTATGCTTAGACCACCATGAAGAATTTAAGGCTCTTACAGATCAAGGGACCCTGTGGTTTTCAGATTTGACTATGGTTGACTCAACATGGATATTGCCTGTCCTAATGGGATTTGTCACCTTATTCAATATTGAGGTGGGTTTACATTACAAACACCTCAATAGAAAGATGATTATCCTAAATACCACTACTTAATGAAGATAATGCATTGTAACCAGCAAACTGCCATTAAATCTTATCTTAAAGTTTGGATGCACAGGATTTTAAAACCAATAAATTTTGTTTAGATGAATCTGTACTGTTTGTCAAAGGATAATACATGTTTCATATTGGAAGGTGGAGGGAAGGAGGAACCAGAGACAGACAGACAGATAGGTACAGATAAACAGAGACATACAGGCAGGTAGGTACAGATAGACAGAGGCAGACAGGCAGATAGATAGAGAGAGATGAAAGAAAGGTGCAGAAAGCAGATATCTGATGATTTGTCTCTTTTTCAGATGACCCATTTGAAGATTGCAGAGGAGACAAAGTACAGGCAGAGACTTACTCTATTTCTCAGATGCTTGGCGTTGCTGTTTATTCCGATCAGTTCGACAATGCCAAGTGTAAGCGTGGTAGTTTCTAGTGTTTTAAATCTCTCAAGTCTCTAACTGTGTGATGGAAACTTATACAGTGATTAAATTGAAAGGGGTTTAATCTTTGAAACAAAAAAATATCCATACTACAGTGAAGCTCTCACCTGATATGTTTTTGTTGTTTTGAAGTGCTAGTGATGTCCTATTCGATATGATACTCATCATAATTATTTTATCTCAAAATTATATTCTGTGTAGTTTTGAAGTGTCCGCTACTCAAATATATGCTTTTTTTTGGTTTTACGAAAATTAGATGAAGAAAAAAAAATCATTTAATATTGTTCAAATAGCTACTGTAGGCAGCACATACTCTTGTTTTTTTGTTTGTTTTTGTTGTTGTTTTTTAGGGGGGCTTAGATTGCTGTTTTTTATGTTTTTAACTTAAAAGCATATTTCAAGACAGGTCGTTTTTTAGTATTAGGGATAGTGTCTGAAAATGTTTTTTTTTCTTCTCTACTTTAATTTTATTTCTATTATAGACTTGTATCACAGCAGTATCCAGTTAAACGTACGACACTTGGGGGGCTGAAATAGCATCGTTTAGTAGATGCATTTATAAAAAGTAATAAAAATCACTAGTTTAAGTTACTCCATTTCGAACATGATAGTAAAATAGTCGATTGGTTTGCCTTGACCACACAAACAGACAAAGTCTAGACAAGAAAATTAAGATTTTAACTGATCTATGTCTTAGTCTAGTGTATAGATCCATGTGAGTAGCAATATCGCATTGCAACCATCCAATGAGTTTTGTGTGTTGATCAGAGGGGGAAACCAAGGCGATGGGGAGGCATAGTCAGGCTGAGTGCTCCACAGGCTAAGGCTAGCCTACAACAGTTGACTTGTCAGTAGGTTACGAGCAAGGAGTATGTTGCATTATCTTGCTTGTTGTGCTCCATCCCCACCCCACAGCCCTGTGTCTACCTTTTACCCTCCCTGATATAACATGTTTTGAGGGTACAACAATTATTGTCATTGGCGTTAGTTGAACCATACCGTGCATTTATCTGGTGTGCGTTTAAACAGGCACTACTGAACTTTATATTGAAGTTCTCAACTAAGCTGCTGCAATTAAAAAGCTTTATCAAAACATTGTAAGGTTCTGCTTTGGGTTTATAAAAACAAATTTTTACGATATGCTTTTGAAAACATGCATATTCTTCTAGTAATATTATTGCTATTTTTATAATATGATGAAAATAAAAATGGAAATTTAGCCAGAATTTTAATTATGTTATTCACTCCTACTGCTTTCAGTGATTGGACATATGAAGAAAAGATGTTATATCTATTACACTGTTTTTATGTGTTTTTTTCTTTTTTTTTTACCAGGCCATGGTTTTTTATTGGGTAAACTCAGGCTTCCTGGCTGCAGGTCAAAATATTCTGCATGACCATTTGCGCTTCAGACGCCTTGTTGGTCTAGGGCCGTCACAAACAGAGAGCTCATCACCTGTAAAAGCTCTGTTGATCAGAGCAAAACAAAAATACTTTGAAAGATAATGCACTGTGATATTGTAATAAAGATTAACTTTTTTTCCAATAAAGTTTGTATTGTTATTTTTTTTTTTTGTGTGTACCTGTAGTTAAGGTTGCGCAAATGGGACAAAAAAAATCATATTTTATTTAGTCACTTTTTTAATCATTTTTCCCAATAATTTTGAAGCTCCGGGACCATTTTACACTGTTGTGATGTTCTTTTTCTGCTACGGTGAATTCTGTTTAAGTCAAAGATGCTTGGGAATGGCTAATTCATTTCAAAATGTCAGAACTTCGAGTTAAAGGATACATGTCTAAAAATATACCAGTTGTTAATTTAAAATAGATTCAAGTAAATCCATAAATTCGAGTTATCAGAGTTTGAGTTAAATGAACTTCACTTTATTTGTTTAAGAGGTATTTCTTTTCAGTAAATCATAGAAACAGCTTGTCAAGTTACCAGTTATAAAACTACTTGATCATCTCATTTCCAATTACACATCATGTATTTGCCACAATCAAAGACAAGTTGTAAAGTATTTGCCACCATCAAAGCCAAGTTGTAAAGACATAAGGTAAACATTAGCAGGGGCTAATTAGAATGGTAAATTGTATTAGAAAATTATACAAATATTTACTTTTGCAGATTTACTTAGAGTTCCGCTTAGCTCTTCCAGTAATTCTCAAATACTGTGTCACAATAACTATTTGTATTGCAATAACCTATATTCACAATGAGTGAGAGGCCAGAAATATCATTTTAATTAATTAAAAAACCACCATAAAATAAAGGCAAAAAAAATTCCTTTTACTAGATTTTAAAAATCACTGCAAAGTTAAAACCTATTTAGAAAAAAATATGATATTTTCATGCAATTTTCAACTTTAGAAAGCTCCAAACCTGTGTTTTGAAAAAATATATCAAGGCATTGGAATTAAAAACACCTGGGACATAAGACATATATTGATACTAAATGCAAAACCTTCGCTCCTAAGATTTTCTGAGTAAGTAGAAACCAAGGTCATGGCTCTCTTCATTAATATTGGGTGTTATAGTTGAACTTGGTCCAAAGACATGTGCAGTGGAACCTGGATAAAACTGGCAAGGACGTAAAAGGTTGACCTTAAGGCTTAACCATTACAAAACTACAAGTAAATACACGATATGCCAGAGTTGACTTTAAGCAATAATTTTCCTTTTAATTGTGTTGACTTTAAGCAGGTTTCACAGCATACCTAAAATCCTTTTGAAGTATTCTTGGACTAGCTTAGTATTGTTTAAACCCAAGTCTTTTTTTTTAAGTGGAATTGTTTATACGTGTATGTCTTGTGGGTAGGGTAAATGAAACGGAAGTTCTTGTTATGTTATTGTCTTTTAGAAATTGCCATTCAAAATCAAAGATCTTTGTTTTTTCCTTCTTATTCTCTACATTTTATTTTTCAATTAACAGATGTTTTAAAATCTGTCCGTAAAATAATTAATAATAACCTGATGAAACTTTCGGCGTTTTGGAAGTTTAGAAAAATGTCCTCTTCAAAGCAACGACATCTTTTAAAGTAAAAATAATTACTTCCGACCGACTCATTTACCTTAGAGGCTAGAAATAATAAACCCTATACACCCAATACCTGACTTATCCTTATTACTCCTTGAATAATTCTTTATATCAGTAGTTTCTGAAACTGCGAAACATGGAGACTTACTTTTCGTTACTTCCTATTGCTTTGGTTTGCAAGCTTTGATAGTTTTGAATACACAGTTTTACACCTACCTTTGTTTCCTGGAATCTTGAAGTCAATCTGTAGTGTTAGACTTGAAAATGCCCAAGGATATCCTATTTGGTAAGGGCTCTAACGTCAGCAAGACATGTGCAAAGAGAATAGAAATCTAAGGAAAATTTTGTTTTGTTTCATTCAAAAAAAATAATTGATATTTCTCCAGCTAATTTAATTACAATGTATGTTCATTAGAATTTTTTCTGCTTCAAGAATATTGAAGTAATCGTGGTACTTTTAGTAGAATACATGTGATGTATTTTGGTTGAGAACCTAAAGCAGGGAATAAAGTTTATTATAATAATATCATATTTCTCCGTGTTAAAAAGCACCGGAACTGCTGTAAGTGTAAAATGCAAAACAAAAACAAACTGCATTAGAAGGCATATTGCATGCCCAAAGTGTAATATTAAATCTAACCCTGCTCTTGACTTCTATAAATTTACAATAGTAGTCCAGTCCTTTTACGACCCAAAGTAGCCTAACCTCAACAAATTGGAAGAGAATGTTTTACATTATATTTCGGTCGAGGTGTATTAGAGACAAACAATGCCAGTGGAATTCAAGTGTATCTGAGAAGAATTGGCCTCAATACAGAAGTCAAGGTCACATCATTAAATAAAAATCTTGAAAATTGGAATATTCATCAATACAGTATCTACAACACTATCAGGAAAAGAAACATGAAATGTTCACCAAATATTAGTGTGAGGCAAAATCCAAGGTCAAGGCCAAAAGGTCAACCAAAAATGGAAAAAACGGACAAAAGGCCAAAACTTGTTACAAATGTTCATATCATTGTGTGTTTTCTACACATATCGATTCTTGTT
This sequence comes from Elysia marginata, assembly GCA_019649035.1. NCBI lineage: Eukaryota > Metazoa > Mollusca > Gastropoda > Plakobranchidae > Elysia > Elysia marginata. Next base: position 101,417 of record BMAT01013948.1, on the reverse strand, counting down.
TTTGGGATTGTAATTGTGTTGAATTGGAACAAGGACATTACATTTTCTACATGCTGGTGGGAAGCCAAGGCCCTGTTCCTCACAGGCGTATCGCTGTGTATCACAACCATTTCTTTAGTTGCAGCGAATGACACGAAGAAGCCTCGCAAAAGATGATGCGAATTCGGTAGAGGTATGTTAAAAACTATGGAGCTCTCTTCCAAATTATTTAAGAGAGATCAATTCAGTTGACCTGTTTAAAAAAAAAATTAAAAACATATCTTTTCACATTACCCTTATAATCTCTTTAATGCTTCAGTTGAACTGATTGAACCTGACGACATTTTAAAAAGTTTTTGAAAATAGTGATTCTTTTACCTAAAAGTTTTTTAGTCATGCATATTATATACATACATACAAACATACAATATCATTACTGTGATATCTTAAATTGTAATGTATTTTGCATTCTATTGATCTTTGCCTGATTTTAGTTTCATTAGAATACATTTTTATATGCCTTAGTATGTAAAACATAATTTTATGTACTCTTACACTACATGTATTTAATTGTAAAGCGCTCTGAGCCTGAACTTTTTTGGGTTAGAGCGCTTCAGTAATGATATTTATTATTATTATTATTATTATTATTATTATTATTATTATTATATTAAGCAAACAAGGTCAGTCGAATTAATTTAAGTGTATAAGAGAAATATTAACCTCTCAATAGAGAGGTTAAGGTCATAGCATTAAATAAAAATATTGTAAGCTGGAATATTCGTCAGTATCTACAACACTATCAGGAATAGAAACATGAAATCTTCACCAAATTTTAGTAAGAGACAATACTCCTAAAAATGCAGCTCAATGCTATTTTGAGACAAAACTTCAAAAAATGCAGCTGGAGGTCAAGGTCAAAAGGTCAACCAACAATGGAAAAAAAAACCGAACAAATAGCCAAAATTTGTCACAAATGTTCATATCAATTATCATTGTGCCGTTTTCTGCACGTTCGTCTTTTCAATCTTGTCTTTGCAGTTGTAATTGAGATGAATTGGAAGAGACTATACACCCAGTAACTGCATTATTAACTGGTAAAGTGTAACACATTAGTAAATTGAACAAGAGTCGCAGTAGAGCTGTTTGGATAAGCAAGTCAAATTTTTTAAAGTAAGGTACGGTATATATTTTAGCTCTAAAAATAGTGACGAAATAAGTCAGCTGTCGGCTTTACGCCCTCGTCAGACAAAAAAAAATGAAAAACATGTAAGACACTTACATAAATATGGACAGGACTATTAATAAAAGAAAAGCAATAATAGTATTATTTATAAACAATATAAAACATGAATGATGAGATAAAGATAAAAAGAAATGTACCTAGAAATCTAGACATAAATCTATCTGCCGCTAAATGGGAGGAGGGGAAGGGGCCTGAGGATCCATGAAAATTGTAACTTAATTACATAGTGAAAGAAATGAAAAGAACTATAAAAAAACGAGAATTATTTACAAAAATATTAATATATCAACTAGATCTAGGCCTATCTGGAATGGAAGAGACAGATAAAGAATTACTTATCTTCTTTCCAGCGTAGATATTGTAAACAAGGAAGCGCATACGCATTAAGATGACAAACATAAAGAAAGACACCATGTTTTTCTATGTTTGTCATCTTGATGTGTTTGCGCTTCCTTGTTCAACACAAACTGCCAAGAGACAGCTGCAGGGCTTTTTATTCCAGAATTTGATGAGCCTTGTTCTTACATTTCTCCTATGCTTCAGGAATATATCCTCGTCTCCTCTGCTAGCGTGGTGGATAAGAAAAATCAAGAGATCAGTGTCATCTCCAACAGCAACAAAAATAGTCACTTTATTATTTTTTTTTTTTTTGCACTTTCATGCAATGAGTCATTTTTACTACATACAGCCATACAAATGTTATTTTGTAGCTCACTGCTGAGTAGATAAATGAAGTGCAGTTCGTTGCTACGGTTCGAAAGAAACAAACCCTTCCTGGTTTGCAGAGTCATAACTGATGTGATATGAATTGAATTTCAGCCACGTGGTCAACTTCTTTTTGCTTTACGCAGATGAATGATATCTTTTGTGGATGGACCTGATCCGTAGCCAACAAAGACGACAATGGGGTTTCTGAATCGCTGATGCACATAGCCCGTGTATTTTTATGGCGGAAACATACATTTGTACGTAAATACACGTGCTCACGCAATCTTCTGAAGAAACGTCCCGCTCTTCAGGACAAACTGCACTTCACCACGGGATAAGGGTTTTGGCATATCGAGGGAAATGATTTTCCATAGCTCGTCTGCAAGAAATGCTCCGTTTCTTTGTCGGAGTATGATCGTAGAATAAAAAAAAAAGAAATGCTTGACAAATCGTATTTGAAGACATCACTTATGTCCTAAAATCATTATTATTTCCAAATCCTCAAGTTTTAAATCAGATCGGTTTAAAGATGGGTCTCTTTCTGTGAATCTTAGTTGTTATGTCTTGTTTCTCTTTCTTCTGAAGCTAGCAGCTAGGTATTTGTGTTGTTCATTAGTTGTAAATGACAAACCTGCGAAGATTGCATTGCTACGATTATATAAGCACGTGCTATTATCGATAGAAGCCATGTCGAACGCTGGGATTCGAACACTCCCTAGTCTTGTCTGAGCTCTTCTGTTGCTTTGACACTCCTCGTTAGAAACTGCTCAATCACAAGGTCAGAAGAGAGACCGGCCTAAAAGCAATCGGTCTTTAAAAGGCCATGGTGACCTGCTTAAATGTCACGAAAAACAACGTGATAAACGAGAAAAAACTCATTTAGACACATGGGTACATGCATGTAATACAATCAAACGAATTAAAAGAAAACGAGTCAATCAATGAATATGATAGAAGAATGTTATTCATAACAAGTGAAGAACAGATTACGTACATATTTACGTCTTTCAAAACTTAGCAAGAAATAACAAAATTTGTTCAATTTAAAACATGTTTCAAACATTTCACGGAGAGCGCATTGTTTCACCGCTACAAATAGCCGCTACAGACTACAATAAACTACTGGGCGTATGCTTTGTTTACTGGCTCTATTTTTTTAGACACACACGGGCTCACATACGCTTTTGTAAGCACTGTTGTCATAGAGCCTTTTGCTCAGTTCCCCTTCTTCCTAGCTACTCAATACTCTTATGCTGAGATTTACACTATCACTGTCAAACGCTTTGTCAGCTTCAGTTGGGATGCTCTGTGGGTTTGCTGGCTCGAGTCGATCCGATCGGCAATGACGATGGCATTCAGGCAGGAATCAACCACAATAAGCTCTGATTGCTCGAGACACTGCCTTTTCATGCACCACATAGACTCCAGCATTCGCAGCATAATTATGCAAGAGCAAGAACTATTTGTAAACTGCACCATCTATCTCATCCTTAGCTTCGCTGTTCACAATCATCTTTACCTTCTACCAAAGTAGTTGGTCAAAAGTGACGGCTGGTGTCAAGTCATGTCAAAATGCCTTTTTGGTGACAAAATACAATGTACGGACTTGACAACCAAAATATTGTCATTGAAGCAAGAAAACTGCATTGTTCTTATACTGTTAAATAATGCATTATTCATAAAACACACAAGAAAAAAGTAAGCTGCCACTTTTTTAAAATCTCTTTAAAGCAAGGACATTAAGTGGTAAGAATTTCAACGTATTTGCCCTGAATTTGGTATGAGAATTGATACATGTTTTGTTGTTGTTTTTTCTTGGGTTTTTTTTTTGCAGTGAGTAAAAATATCGATATAACACCAGTAAAGAAATGTTAAATACAGTTGTCTACAATTCTTCATTTATTTGACGGTCACCTTCAGGTGACTGAAACGAAATTGGAACCGACCAAAATTTTTATGGAGGTTTTAATTTTTTGACTTCCGACATGGCGAAATATCAAAAATTCAACGCAATCAAAATTCGTCCAGGCTTTTATTTGACATCCATAACACTATATTTAGGGAAGGAGATTGCATTGTTCGCATAGTGACGTATTGGAGTTAAGAAGAAATATAACCATTAGCACTGAATAAGCAATATTTTAATTTGCTTAAAAGGTGATGAACATGCATTATCTAGTATGTTTTTGTTTTGAATCTAATGTATTGTACTGGAAACAAGCTCATTATTGGCACATTGCGATGAAGAGAAAACCTAAACAATGAAGAAATAGTTATGATTGCCTCTTCTGAATACGCGAAAGTAGGTTACGACCAAAACCAATAAGATGTAAACTCACCGAGTTTACCCAGTTATCTTTTGTAGATCATGAACTCTCTCCCCCCACCTCCTCCCAACCTCCCCACTTCACACAAGCAATCTCCTTTTTGTTAACGACAAAAAAAAAAAAAACCCCTAAGATGCGCATGGCTGAATATTACATGTATCGATCTTAGGGGAACAACTTGTACAATGTATCACTTTTCTTCATCTTAAGTGGGTTAATCGGGGTAACTTCATTGCAAGACAGCTAGACATAATTCATGGTCGTACAAAAGGCTATAGAATTAATGAAAATGGTGAAGCTGCTATTAAAGCTGTGTTTCAATGTTGAGTGGCGAGGCTGTGGGTGATAAAAGCTACAATTTTAACTCGAAAGTTTGAGATCTACTTTAAGCGCCAACAGAAACAAGAATTTTTACGGTTATTTAACTATAAGCTAGGTTTCTTCTTGTGAACATAATACGAATAACCAATGTTTAAAAAAGCAGTGTATTAGAATACCAACCACAAAATTAAGGTTTTTTAAGCTCGTATAGGCCTAGATATATGGACTCTGGCCCTAGTGGGTGAGGTTGAAATTTCAAAATGAAATAGCCTGTACATGAATATGTCAAGTCGATTACATGTAGTTTTTTTTCTCTTGAAATGTTACTCGTAAAACCTTTCACGATTTCATAAATTAATCAGCTAAATTTAACCCCAAACGTTAGTTATCTCATTTTTAAGCTCAATGGAGGCTTAAATGGTATTTCACTGTCTTTATTTTAGTTTCTCTCTATCTATCTCTCTCTCTCTATCTATCTAGATGTCACAGTCTGACTAAACGAGTGATGCAAACAAGGAGTTCAGAAGAATATGTATGCAATATTTAATAGTGGAGCAGATTAACAAATTTGATTATTTGCTGGACAAAAGCAAAGAAACAATTTAGTCGAGGAGACCAGAAAAATTCGTTATTTTTGTTATGTAAATAGGAATTCAAAATGGCCGCCATAGCAAAAAAAAAAAAAAAAACGCTTAAAAAATCTTGATGTCGTTGAAGTTAGAGATTTACAATGAACCACCCCTCTATCTTTTCCCATCATTTTCGAGGACTGAGGGTGGGTTGAGCTAACACCAATCACACAAAAGAGTACAATATAGAAAAGAACGTTCTTTCTTCAGCTGGGCCTAGTGCAGCTGGTTCAATCTCACATTATATTATATTTTTAAGCTAGTATTAATTTCGCCTACATTTTAGATCAGCGGCTCGCAACGCTTGGTCGCACAAAAGATTTTTGGTGATACAAACGCAAGCCATTCCTGTAAAATCCTCAACAAAACGAAAAAAAAAACCCGTTTGTGGTCGAAATCTTACTTAACACTTAATAACAGTAATAATAATTTGTCGGCCAGGTGTGTTGAGCTAGGCTTCTGTCGTTCTGGCGACAGCTGCCGTAGTCCTGAAAAAATTTCAAGCAAATGGTTTTTTTTTTCGTTACGTAGACCCACAATAGGCTACTCCAGCATTATTGCATCCTCGTACTTTCACGAAGAATAGCGTGAGTGCACTGGTATTTTTGATCAGTACCGGTATGTAAAATTAAATTGTAGCCTATATTCCTCTGGTAGAGGCTGGAATAAAGTGAAAAGGTATTACAATAATGTGACTCTTATAGAGACCATACCCTTTACTATACGCTGAGTATTAAATATATGTGTAGGCCTACCCATTAGTGAACTGCAGTGATACAGTAATGTTTATGATCATACTACATAGTCTACTTTTTCGAGTAGGGGAAGCAAGGAGCTATAGATAGTAATAACGGTCACTTTTAAATGCATTTTGTTGCATCAGAAACGTCAAGATATTCTACAGAGGAATAGCTGCTGTAGAGATGCAATGCCTAAGCATAATGGAGCCAGCTGATGATTATTTTCGACCAGACAAAGTCAAACTAGTTTTTTAGACTCATTTTATCACTCGCTTTTGGTTTTGGAAATTCACGGGATTAAGAAGGGGAAACAACTGAGAAAGATAAACAAAACGGTGATTTGGTTTCCTGATGGATTATTAACAACCAAGACAACCATCAGACTAGTCTTAGCAAAAGCGATGTATTACAAGATTTTCGTGATGAACATAATTTAGCGCATGAAGTTAGCTCGGATTGTGGACAGTCTTGTGTTTGTTGTGGTCGGTTCTAAAATGAGTGGCAGCCATAGACCAATATGGAAGAAAGTTCTCTTTTGGAAACACCATAAAGGTAAGATAGAAGTCATTATATAATGTTTTTTTCCATTCTATAAACGTTTCATTGTTTGTAATGGCCATTTCAAACCTTAACTTTATCATTGCAATAAATTGTGCAAAATACGGGAGTAAATAATCCAAAAGATAATTATGCAAGTTGTTTCGTTTTAAGCAATATCTGAGAGAAAATTCATAAAATTTTTACACAAAGGTACACTAAATATACTTAAGATTTTGAGTTAAATTGGTGAAGTTACTGCTATATTTGATGCTAAGATTTAAGAAAATAACATCATCTCAAAATGGCTACTATATAAGATAGACCTTGCAAGAAAAATGGCTTTGGTTAAATTTATTTTTTAGAGGGAGAAACTCACAAAATAATTGCCAAAAAAGACCGGAAAATTCTAGAACTTAGACACGATGGGCCTACTTTATGAAAATTCATTGATGTTTTCAAGGCATTAAAGACCGATGTAGATGGCAATATGAGACTGTTAACAGGAAATGAGCACACAGTCCTGATGATCTCCACTTCCTCTCTGCCTAACGCCGAGCTGTCTTTGCTGCCTAGATATGTGTGGTAATCCATGGGGCTGATGGTCGTACAGCCACTGATCGTGTTCGCTCGGGGGCATGTTTGTCAAGCAAATCACTGAGCTCTGAGTTAAACTTGTTGGCAGTAATAGAATCTTGAAGAATTGTCTCAGCACTATGTCGGGGGTCGCTAACCAACTGATAATAATTTGTAGCTTTCATAATCCTGGATATTAGCTGATGCTTGTGCTGTCAAGGTTGTATAAAGTTCACTTTGACATCAAATGTGATCGCAAAGTGGTCAGAGATACAGAGAGAGAGAGAGAGAGAGAGAGAGAGAGAGAGAGAACGAGCTTTATCTTCTACTGTGATGTCCTAGAGAAGCAATGGATCGCTGACGATTATCCAGTCCAAAATGATTATGATTACATTTTTGTGTTGATTTGTTAACAAGTTGTTACAGCATTCTGGGCTTTGAAATCAATTATGAATTTTTAACACCAGGGCGTTCTACCTCGTCGTAAAATTCAATATTGAGGTCTCCTACCAAAATAGGCAAGTTTTTAGCGTTTATATAACTGTCTAATAAGTCCTGAAATTGCACATAGAAATTACAGAAATTATATTATGTTTAAGAATTCTCTCTTCACCTCAGTTTGTTTCAAAACGCAAATCACTTATCGTAAGTCTCTTTTTTTTTACATGCAGGCTAGCATTCAAACCATGTTTATATCCTTTTTAATGAGAGTAGTATTTTGAATCGTAATCCAAGATGTGGCCTAATATTCTTAGAACCTACAGAATAAAAAAAAACTACGTTGTTCCAGTTTTTGGAAAAATTCTAAATTGGTAAAAACATATTTGTACCATTTTACCGATGCCATTTTCATTAACTTTTTTTTTTTGGTTGAAGCGCTACTTCTATCTTTCTTCAACACAAACGTTTGTATGATTCAATCTTAAAATCACCAGATTTCCATTCTTGCCGCATATAGCATATAAATGCGTTGTAGCAACAATTAAAGTATTAGAACAGATTAAAAAAAATAATTAGTTTTCTTGAAAACTTCTTCGAGAAGTCATTCAGTAGGTATTTCAAATAAAACGTATTCGGCCTTCTAGTTCACAGCAGGGCAAAGTCTAACAAAAGTTTGTAAACGTAACGTAACGTAACAATGTATGAATATATTATCCTCGAACCAAATTTATAAGCTTTGCAGTCCTGAATTTGTCATTAAAGTTTTCAAGGGAGAAATAATTTTAAGTGTTACAGTGTGCATGTTTTTTTAAAACAAAGGCAGAGAGTTTGAAATTATTATAAGAGAGAGAGAGAGAGAGAGAGAGAGAGAGAGAGAGAGAGAGACAGCGCAGCATGCAGAATAGTAAACTGAAGAATTTATCGCAATACTAATTATTATCTTATATTCTTTCTGATAGATATGCCTTACTGTTGCTATCAGGGATTCTTCGCCTTAGGATTTAACTTTGAAAAGCATGACTCTGCATACCTCATTATATTCTAACATTTGTACTTTTTAAGAAGAAAATTGATAGACTGAGTTGGCATGTCAGTTCTTTATTTTTCATAACACAAAGAAGCTGTCGCGACCGATAGTGATATCAATTTTCAAAGCTAAGGTAAAAGTCTGCTGCTTTTTTCTTCTTCTATTAGTTGCAGTGTACCCGACAGTGTACCCAGGAAACAGACAGAGCTGTATAAAAATGTCTTTCTTGTTCGTCCATTGGAGGCCATTTAATTCAATTTTTAACGAACTAATTTTTTCCCGTATGCTTATCTTCGCTCCATCTATTAATGTCTTGAAATTTTTCTTTCACCTCCTCTGTATTTTTTTTTTATCTCTATTACCATTTTTTCTTCTTCTCTCTATAGTGGCTCCCACTTCTATTCCTCTCTTTCCATTAATTTGTTCCTACTCATCCTGTGCATTTCTTACTCCTGTTAAATTTGATCTCTATACTGATCCTCTCTCCTCTCTCCCCCACCCCCTCCACTTCTCTCTCTCTCTCTCTCTCTCTGACTCCATTATCGTTTTCTGATTTATTCCATTTAGAATCACCCGTAGCTGTAGCCTAGGTCCCTTTATTTAGATCTAGATGTACAAGAACACCTTGTTTAGACCTACATTTACAATCATAACTATAGACGTTGGATGCCGACGCTACTATAAGCCAAAGATTCAAATCATACTAAGGGCAGACGTTTCGGGCATTTCCATTTAAACCCCACTTCTATCCACTGCTAATTTTCATACCTTTAAAATTTTTCAATCATATTTACGCAGTGGCTGCTTCCACTATTTATTCTGGTACCTTAGGGCAGTTGGTCAAGGCGGGAGCCATTTTTACCGCCTACGAAATAGAGCTCTTCGTTTCTGTTTAATGTTCGATTCTTTTACTACCGTATTAACTATAACTAAGGTAACTTTTTCTGGTATAATGTATGTATTACCGCCACCGAGCACTGTTTAAGGTGGTTTTAGGCGCTCTACTAGTGAATTATTATTATTATTATTATTATTATTATTATTATTATTATTATTATCATTATTATTATTATTATTATTATTATTATTATTATTATTATCATTATTGTAACAGTGGATAGTAACTTTCAAGGAGATAAACAGACTGCAATAAAATTTGTATGTGTTATAGACCGAGACACTAATTATTATTATCGTTATTATTATTGTCATCATCATCATTATTATTATTATTAT